>MCJB01039986.1:6546-31507 GCA_002018475.1 Nicotiana obtusifolia | reverse complement strand
CGGGCTAAATATCGGGTGTCGGCCGCGCCTCCCCAGGTTTTGGGCGTGACAGACATGTAACCTCGGGTCTCTTTCCCTTGAGTACTGTCTTACCAGACATTACACTTGTGATAAGACACTCTACAGAGTCAAACAGGATCATATTCCCCTTTTCACATATATGGGAGATGTTCAGCAAATTGTAATTTAACCCATTCACACAATACACATTTTTAATAGCTTGAGAGAGTGACTTACCAATCTTACCTATTCCTACAATTTCACCTTTATTATTGTTCCCAAACGCCACACTCCCTTCTTGAAAGGTCAATAGTGAGAGAAAATATTTTTCCTTTCTATCATGTGTTTTGAGCAGCCACTATCAATATACCAGTCTTGGTTTCTTCTTCTTACTTAAGATTGTAAAACAAATCAAGGGTCAATTTAGGAACCCCATAGCTTGGGTCCCTACTTGTGATTGAAAGGATGAATCAAATATTTTTATAGTCCAGCTTGGTAATTTAGACTTCTATCACAAAAGAAGTGTTTTTCACTTTGATTTTGCACCGGAACTTTTTATTTTGAGCATTGAACAGTGATAAGCAAGTTTTCCTATAGTGACCAATTTTACCACAATGCATGCATAGCTTACCGGATGAAGAAGCTACATACTTAGGATTTACCCTAGGGAGAGGTTTATCATAACCTAACCTAGTTTTGTTCCTACTATGAATTTTGCTCAGCCATTCTAGCGCTCCGAGGACCTATGAGGTTCTAATCAGTTCATATTTAAGCTTGGTCAGGTCCTCTTGAATTATTTTATTTTGTTCAACTAGGTTGTACAAGTTATCCTTGATCTGTTTTAACTCCTTTTCAAGGGACTCTTGAATGTCACTGATCTCACCTTTTCCTTTTTCTGGTGTTTTCTATAACTTTTCATTTTCAAATTTGAGAGCTTCAATTTCAGATTTTAAAAATAGAAGTCTGTTTCTCGCAATCTTGTTTTTCCCTTTTTAGCTCAAACTTGTTGAACTCAAGATTGTGGCAATCAAACTTAACAGTTGAAATTATTGAATAATTCTTCTTTTTCATCACTTAATATTTCAATTTGATTAATTAATAAGAGCATCAGGGTAGATAGTCTTTTCTTAGGAAGGAGGTGAAGGTTATTTTGAGGCCGGGGATTTTTACCTCCTCATTACCAGTTTCAAATTTAGAGCGCTCATGGCCATCATGGAGACAATATCCTCAGGTATTGAGACCTTCAGATGCAACACTTATCAAGACCATTAGTGCCATATGTCAGTGAGTTTCTTCATGCATTGTGAGCAGCCTCTTCCAGACATTATTAGCATTATTTCATGTAGCGATCCTATTTATCTCCTCAGGAACAAATACATTGTGGAGAATTAACATAGCCTTGGTATTTTTCTCGAGCGTCATCTTGTCATTAGAATTGAGTTCCCCTTCTACTTTCACAAAATTCTCTCCTTTATCATCACTCTTTGTTAGCAAAAAAGGTCCTTGAGTCACAATCATCCATAGGTCAAGGTCCTCAGCGTGCAAAAAGGTTTCTGTTCTATCCTTCCACCAGTCAAAGCGTTGTCCGGTGAATGGTTGTGGACGATGTATTGGATCTCCATCTATCTAGGTTCATTGATTATCTCCTTCAGTCATACCAAACAAAGACAATGGCTCATCTATTTCTACATCTTCATCATGACTTTCATCACTATCATCTTCGTATGAAACTAGGAATTGCTTCATGGCCTCCTCCACATTCTTCATTTTAGCTACTTAGGCTTTATTGTACCCAAAGCTAGGACCACGGTTCTTCTTTGGATCCTTCTTCTGTTTCTTGACACGCCCTCTTTCCCATTCGATTTTCATTTTGGACAATCATTAACTATGTGATCAAGCTTCTCATATTTATAGTAGCCATTAAAGTTCATTTGTTCTGAAGCTCTTGATTTACCAAGAGCATCTCTTTTTCCAGTTCCTTTTGAATTTCTCAAAAATCTCTTAAATTGTCTATCCCATAGACTCATATCGATTTTATCTTCTTCATCAGAAACAACGTCTTCATATTCTTTGAGTGCTAATCCTTTGTCTCTCTTGGGGTCATTTTTTTTCAACTCAATTTTTCTCGTCTCATATGTTCTCAAATTTCAAACTAGTTCATCCAAGGTGATTGTACTCAACTCCTTAGCTTCTTGGATTACAGTGAATTTGCTTTCCCACGAGGCTAAAAGTATTGTGAGAACTTTTCGTCACGACCCAAAATGCCACATTATCGTGATGGAACCTAACCTAACATGCTACATAAGACAACTAACATATACCTCTATCCAAACAAGAAATCATTAAATAAATAACAGTAAGAATGTGGAAATCAATACAACTATCTCACGGACTGATAACACAAGCCATGAACGACTAAGAATAAGAATACAACTCTGATATGAAGAAAGCTTACATCATATGTTTGAAATTTACATTAACAAAAATATAAGTCCTAAACAACCATGAACAAGGCAGTAGCTTGCAACTGGAATGCTGGTACGTCCTCAACGCCAACCTTAATAATCAACAGCAACTCAGCTCTTAAATTTGCACGAAAAGTACAAGAGTATAGTATGAGTACAACCGATCCCATGTAGTTAGCTCTAGCGCTTGGTGAATCGCGATCGCATAGGAAAAATACAATCATGTATGAGGTCTGATCGGGGGAGGTGCGTTGTTCTTCACGATCACGTGGAGTCTAGTCGTGATCGTATAAGGTCTTTTGAGCGGTGCTTCATGATCGCATGGATATGTCATAATCACGATGAGCAGTGCTGGCATGGGTAATTTAAGTCAAAATTTCGAGATTTAGCTCATTTTTACTATTTTTGTGTTTTGTAGAACGAAATATTAGATTTTGAACAGGGATTTACTACAATTTTAAGGGAAAGTAATTTCTACTTGTTTTTTATCATATATCTTTATTCCTCATGTATATCTTCGTATGGATTCAGTTATATGAGTGGCGTAATGGTATGATGGTGTATTCTGTGTGAGTTGATGTAATTATGGTACTGTGAGATACTTTGTCACATTGAGGAATATGAGAGGACTAATGATATTGATTATTGAGCTATTATGATACCAACACTTGAATATGGATATGTCCTTCCAAAATCAGGTGATCACCCATGTTACTTTGCGCTTGTGAGTGTCAGACGTGCGAGTTGTGTTTGTGGAAGATATATAATAGGCACCCATACAGTGCTGAGCGTGTGTGGAGTGGCACTAATGTTGTGGAAAGAAATAGTTCTGAGCATGTACATACATCATGCGCTCATGTAGAAGTATTTCTTTACATGTTATTTCATGTATATCAGTTAGCTTTTGTGGACTAGGTGTATGAAGTAAGATTTGATCATTAATTTGGAGATGCATGCTTATTACCTTCTTTAGCTGTGAATCATATTACTAATACTTACTATTGATGATCAGTTCCTTCTTTGATGTACAATTATTGATGATTCTAAGCGTTGAAGTAGTATTATATAGTTTAAAGCCTCGTCACTACTTCTCATATGTTAGACTTGATACTTATTGAGTACATTGGGTCGGTTGTACTCATACTACACATCTCCATATTTTGTGTAGATCCAGACATCGGTACAAGTGGAATCTAGCAGGTTCTTAGTTACTGATTCTTGAGACTTAAGCTAGTGTTGCTTTGTCGACAATGGACCCTTAAAGTCACCTTCCTTACATCTTATCATTGTTATTTCATTTAAACAACACTATAATTATTTCAAACCCTTGATTTTTCTACTCTTAGAAGCTCATATACTCAGTGACACCAAATCTAACAATGTTGTGTAGTTTCGCACTTCTTTATTAAATTCAGGCTTGTCCATGATATTGATCTTGTTTAAATTTATTACATCTATTCTAGTTGGTTGTTTAGTATTCGTGACTACTGGTTCGCCTAGCTGGTGGGTTAGGTGCCATTACGGCCTTTGGTGGGTTTTAGGTCATGACAGCTTGGTAATAGTGCCTAGGTTGCATAGGTCTCACGAGTCATGAGCATGTCTAGTAGAGTCATACCGATCGATATGAAAATGTCTATACTTTTCTCGAGAGGTTATGGGACATTTAGGAAACTTCACTTCCTTTCATTATCTATGTGGTTTTAATTTATCTTGAAGTTTGAATCTTTACTCTTCTATACTCTCAAAAATAGTAAGGACACGTGTCAGCCACAATTGAGCAGGAGCTAGAGCCCTAAGTTATAGCCACTACGAGAGGTAGAGGCTAGGGCAAAGGTAAGGATAGAGCTTAGACTAGGGCATCCATAGCAGCACCTACAGCCACTTATGCTCGTACTAGAGAAGTACATTCCACATATCAGGATGGATGAGTTGCATAGCCAGTTTGACCACTTACAGCATGATCGCATCTTAGTGACAAAGTATAAGTCGAGGTTTACTGAGAAATGACGTTATGTAGCATTTTTGATTCCCACTAAACTTGAGAAGGTAATGAAATCATCAAGGGGCTTGATTATAGCACTAAGAATGCTATGGCTATAGAGGTAGAGATAGAGACCATATTTTATCAGACTATTGTGATAGCGCATAGAAATAAGTGCATCTGAGGGCAGGGTAGAAAGGAGCGAAAGGCTAAGAGACCTCACGGTGTTGGAAGATTTAGTAGTGCCTCATTTAGGGGAAAGGGATACTATGTTAGAGGTCATATTAGCATGCTAGCGTATTCAGCACCTCAGCCCATTCGTGGCATTCCAACTCAGTAATCATTTATTGCACTTCCAGCACGTGTGTTCATCCTGCACTACTTCCATTCAGGGATCTTCTAGTGGTTATTCGGGTTATCAGGCACAAACATAGACTCAGCAGTCTATTCTAGCAAGAGGTTGGTTCGAGTGCGAAGATTTGGGGCACCTGGCTTTGGGCGTTGTTAGACAATTATGGTCGCGCTTATCTCATGTCTCAGATATTCATATTTATGATATTGGTTTTGAGACTATTTCTGCTTTCATAATATTATCATGACTATGTTAAAGACTTAATAATCTGCTTTTATTATTTGTAATTGAGTGTTGGCTTTCCTAGTAAGTGGGTTAGGCACTATCACGGCCTGTGGTGGGATTTCGGGTCGTGACAAGTTGGTATCAGAGCTCTAGGTTTTAAGGGTCTCACAAGTCACAAGCAGGCCTAGTAGAGTCTTGTGGATCGTATGGAGACGTTAGTATCTATCCATGGGAGGTTATATGTCTTCAGGAACTTCCCTTTTCTTGATTCCTCACAGCATGTTGATTATTGTGTTAATCTAAATCATTCTCTTATACTCTCTCATAGATGATGAGAACCTTTCCATTATCAGAAGCAGTAGGTGAGGGTTAGGTTATACCACCGGTTGTAGCCAGGAGAGGCAGCACTCAAGGTAGGGCCAAGGCTCCCGCCAAGGGCCGCACAATCATAGCTAGAGGTAGGGCATTAACTAGAGCCCGTGGCCATGCCAGGGAAATTTCAAAGGACCCACCTGCAAATTAGGTGGAGGATCAGATTTTGGATAATCATGTTGAGGCTCTAGTACCTACTCAGTAGCCAGAGTATTTTGTTGTTGCACTAGTATTCCAGGAAGCTACGGCCAAGATGGCTAGCTTTAGTGATGCACTAACTCAGGCTAGAGTAGTTCTAATGACCCCAGCCATACCTCAAGTTGGAGGGGGATCTCAGACACCATCACTCATACTCTGGAGTAGGAAGCGGCGAGGTTTCTTATGTCAGGGGTATCGCCAGTAGGCCTCGAGAAGCCTATTATAGCAGCTAGACCTGAGATTATGCATGTCATATTTGTTGAGGAGCAGAAGAGGCTAGAGAGGTTTCAAAGGTTACATCCTCCTAAATTTGATGGTGATGCTTCAGAGGCTACCTAGGATTTTCTTGATCGATGTCATCGGATGCTTCACAATTTGGTTTTGGTAGAGTCCAATGGGATAGACTTCACTACATTTCAGCTGAAATGGGCTTCCAGGATATTGTGGAAGACTTATCAGTTGGGAAGCCAGCTGCTTAATCTCCTCTTACTTTGACTCACTTTTCGCACTTGGTTCATGGGAGGTACTTCCCACACACTAGAAGGGATGAGTTAAGAGGCCAGTTAGACCACTTCAAGAAGATCACATGTAAGTGACTGACTATAAGGCAAGGTTCACAAAGTTGTCTCGTCAGGCAGCTTTTTTGATCCCCAACAAAGCCGAGAAGGTAAGGCGGTTTATTAAGGGTTTGACTAATGGAATAAGGATTGCTATAGCTAGAGAGTCGGGGATTAAGATTACTTTTCATCAGGCTGTAGAGATAGTTTGGAGGATCGAGCATATTCGCAGTTAGGGGAGAGGGCAAATGATGTGAGATAAGAGGCATTATCATTATGGTAGTTCCAATGGCACCTCATTTGGAAGTAGGGGTCAATTTGGTTGGGACCATCGTGGTAGGCCAGCTTATTCTACACAGCATGGAGCCCGTGGTGCAGTGGCTAGATCATCTTTCAGCACATAAGTCCCATCATCTTTTAGTGCTCTTCCAGTGAGTTTGTACCATGCTCCATCTATTCAAGGTTCTTCAAGTGGGTATTCGGGCCATCAAGGGCAATTTCAGGTTCTGTAGCCTTATTTATTCCGGGGCTGTTATGAGTGTGGGGAGTTCGACCAAGTGAGAAAGTATTTCCCCAGTCTTGGTAGAGGCACAACTCATCTGAGTTCATAGTGAGTGGTTCCTACACCAGTTGCATCACCCCTTGCCCAGTCAGCTAGAGAGTAAGGACATGTAATGAGAGGTCACCCAAGAGGAGGAGGTCAGGTTGATGGAGGTCAACCAGTGGCGATCAAGCCTGTTGCTATGCTTTTTTAGATAGGCCTAAGGTGGTGGCTTCAAATGTCATGATCATAGGTATAGTATCAGTCTGTCATAGAGATGCTTTTGTGTTGATTGATCTGGGGTCTACTTATTCATATGTGTCATTATATTTTTCCCCTTATTTGGATATGCTCGTGGTTCTCTTGATATTCATGTTCATGTATCTACACCTATTAGTGATTCTATTGTGGTGGATCGTATATATCGGTCTTGTGTAGTTACTATTGGGGGTTATTAGACTAGGGTTGATCATATATTGCTTAATATGGTCGATTTTGAGGTAATTTTGGGTATGTATTAGTTATCTCTGTATCATGCTATTCTTGATTGTCAGCTCGTAACGTTGGCTATGTCGGAGTTTTGAAGGTTGGAATGGAGAGGTTATCTTGGTCATACCCCTAGTAGGGAGATTTTATTTCTGAAGGCTCAATGGATGGCTAAGAAGGGTTTTTGGCATATTTGGTCTTTGTTAGATATACTAGTGTTGAGACTCCTACTGTTGATTTAGTCCCTAGTGAGAGAGTTTCCTGATGTGTTTCTTATTGACTTACCGGGCATTGACACCCAATAGGGATATTGGTTTTGGTATTGATTTGGTGTCAGGCACTAATCACAAATCTATTCCGCTATATTGTATGGCTCCAACTGAGTTGAAAAAATTGAAGGAGCAATTGTAGGACTTATTAGATAAGGGATTCATTAGACCAAGTGTTTCTCCTTGGGGTGCACCGGTAGAAGAAGAAGAAGAAGGATAGTTCTATGAAGATGTGCATAGATTATAGGTAGTTAAACAAGGCCACTATCAAGAAAAGTATCCATTGCCTCGTATTGATGGTTTGTTTAATCAGCTTCAGGGTACTAAGGCGTTCTCGAAGATAGATACGAGATCGGGTTATCACCAGTTGAAGATTAGGACTTCGGACATTCCTAAGACGAATTTTATGACCCGATGTGGGCGTTATGAGTTTTTGACTACAGCTCCACTTGGTATTTCCCATAGGATCGGGAATGTATACTGCAAATTATAATGCTTCACGTGTTGGCCTTTATTGTTGGTAATGTAGGATGGTAGGGTGATTGCCTATGCGTCACGCCAATTAAAACACCATGAGAAGAATTATCTAATTCTGTAATGATCCGAACGGTCGTTTTGAGTATTTAGACCTCGTTCCCCGTATTGAATCTCCTTGTATGTGCATTTGATGTTTTATTACTTGTTGGGATGGGTTGTTTGGTCTGCAAAGGTTTTGGTAATGATTTGAAACACTTAGTTTCATTTTAGAAGCCTTAAGTTGGAAGAATTGATCGGGGTTTGACTTTTGTGTGAATGACCTCGAATTGGTAATTTGATGGTTCCAATAGGTTTTTCTGGTAATTTTGGACTTTTGAGTATGTTTGAAACTGGATTTGGAGGTTCCTTTAATATTTTGAACTTATTTGCCAAGAATTGGCAATTTAAAGAATTGGAGAGCTCTTAAGTTTGAGCGGTATCGACTTTGATGATATTGGGCTCCAATTATTGTTTCAAAACTTGGAATAGGTTCATTTTGTTATATAGAACCTGTGTAAAAACTTTGGTTTTGATCCGAATTGGTTAGGCATGAATCGGATGCTTGGTTGAAAGTTTAGAAGTTCTTGAACTCAAGAGAAGTGCAACTTGTGGTTTGATCCTTGACTAGCATATATAATGATCTCGTATATGTTCAGGACCTTTGGATATGCCCGTATAGTGTTTATGGACTTCTTGGTATGATTAGATGGGGTCCGAGATAGCTCGGGAGAGTTTTGAACCACCCAAAGCATATTTGTTGGCTGATATGTGCTGGTGTCTGGTGTTCATCACGTTTGCGAGAGGAGTCTTGCATTCACGATGAAGAATTTAGAGGTGAGAGAGGTTTTTTCTTCGCATTCGCGCTGGGGGGGGATCGCATTTGCAAAGTCTTGTGGTAGTGTGCTTCGTGTTCTTGGGGGACAGCGTTCGCAAAGACGGAGCTGAGAGTAGGGAAGTTTTCCTTCATGTTCATGAAGGCATGGTCGCGTTCACAAAAGACTGGGGAGGCAATGCATCGCGATCGCGAGGGGTCTTCTGCGATTGTGAAGGAGGATTTTCTGGCAGAAGCATTTTGTGCTTCGCGAATTCGGCACAGTGTTCGAAAAGAGTACTCCTGGGCAGACTATATTAAGTAGGAATTTCGGGATTTTTGCCCATTCTCTTATATTTTGACCCTAGACTCGAAGAGAGGTGATTTTGTTTGGATATTGGGTAAGTAATTTCTACTCATTTTTAGTATTATTCCAAGAATCTACATGGATTATTAATGCCTATAATATGGCATTTTGAGATGAAATTTTGGGTTTCCTCTACAACATACGAGAGTAAAAATTGAGGTATTGAGCTATGATTTGGACTTATATTTTGAAACTAAATACATATTTTGCATTTGTGGGGTTATGGATAAATGGGATCAACCCCTAGACTCGGGTTTTGACTTTGTCTGCCCAGGGTTGACTTTGTTGACTCTTTAAGAATTGATTAAATATTGAGGATTTATTGTTTTGAATTGATTAATATGATCTTATTTAACAATATTAAGTGATATTTGGCTAGATTCGAGCCGGTTGAAGGCGATTCCCAAAGGAAATGCGATTTTGGAGGGTTGATTTGGCATGTCAAGGTAAGTATCTTGCCTAATCTTGTTGTGAGTTAATAACCCTTAGGATATGACCTTATTTGTCTAATTTGAATGTGGTAAAATCGATGTATATGCGAGGTGACGAGCGTATATGCAGGTGCTATGTATGATTTATGACCAAATTAGACTTTAGGCCTCTACTATGCCTTGTTTGGATCGTATACTCTCTATAATCCATATTTTAATCATTTGTATGACTACTTAAACTTCTTGAATCATGCTAGAGATCATGTGCAGATTTTGATTTCTTGTTTGTACACGATACTCAATATTGTTCAATGTACCTGCCTAATTTGAGTTGTAGTCATACACTTTGCACATACATACACCTTAGCATGCTATTTTACCCTAGTCCATGGGTATGTAATTTGATATTCGTTGTGTGTGTACATATGATCTTGTATATTCTTTCAGTGTGATGGATTGGATTGATAGCACGTAAGTTGTCCGTGCAGTTATGATTATGGAACGTGAGTTGTCCGTAAAGCGTGTGGATAAGGATCCATTCCACTAAGGTCGTCCTCATATGTTTCCTTGATGATGTACACGCGGATTATGGAAAATTGATCAGTTTTTAGACTTTGTGTATCTTCTCTATATGCTACTTTAATTGGTGGAATGATTCAGGGTACATATCTTCTTTGTATGTCAATCTGTGTAACTTGACTTATTTATTCATGCATATCTTCTCTATATTCAACTATTGATGGGTTATTTGAAATCAAATGCATATCTTCTCTATATACTAAACTGTTAGTTTGTCTATGATGCTTGTGCAAATCTTCTCTATGTGCACTGTTGGCCTTAACTATACTTCATGCTTAGATTTTGGTGTTGTTGTTATGTACATGTATATTCATAAACTACACAGGTTTGATAAGTGAGTATCATTGACCACTCTTGCTGCTACTTCGCCGAGGTTAGTTGTGATACTTACGAAGTATATGGGGTCGGTTATACTTACACTACACTCTTCACTTAATTAGGAAGATCCAAGAGTTGGACCCAGTTGAGTATGGAGAGCTGAGCTACTGTTGTTGCGGCTGAGACATGAGGTAGAGTTCATCCTGGTCGCAGTCCCTGGCATCCCTTTCTATCATTCATTATTGTTATTGTTTCAGACAGTAAACTATATTAACAGACTTGTATCCATAATTTAGAGCTCATGACTCCATGTTATCAGCTTTGGGGATTTGCTGTATCGATTTGGTACTTATCCATGATTGTTCGAATTTTGAACTCATTTATTCTGTATCCATTATTATTTTTGCAATGTTTTATTGCCTAGCAAGTAGAGAGGCGCTATCACAACCGGTAGCGGTTTTGGGTCGTGACAGGTTCATGATTTGGAGTCAGTAGCTATTGTGCACGTGCTAAAGATTTAGAGGCCTTACTTTAATGGTGTGTCATGTGAGGTTTACACTTATTATCTGAGTCTTCAGCATTTATTCAAGCAAAGGATTTGAATTTGAGGTAGCGGAGGTGGTTGGTGTTGTTGAAAGATTATGGTATTACTATCCTGTATCACTCGGCAAAGGTGAATATGGTAGCAGATTCTTTGAGTAGGAAGGCAGCGAGTATGGGGAGTTTGGCACTTATTTTTTCTATAGAGAGGCCTTTGGTTGTGGATGTTCATGCCCTGGACGATAAATTTGTGAGATTAGATATTTCTGAGCCTAGTAGAGTTCTTGCTTGTGTTGTTGTGCAGGTATTGGTGATGATGGCATATTGTGACTTTAAGATATGATTTGTGTTCCTAATGTGGATGGTTTAAGGGAGTTGATTCTTAAGTAGAGCTTATATCTTGCGGTATTCTATCCATCCAGGTGCTACGAAGATGTACCGTGACTTGAAGCAATATTATTGGTGACGATGGATGAAGACGGATATTGTTGGACATGTTTCGTGGTGTTTGAATTGTTAGTAGGTCAAGTACGAGCATCATAAACTAGGTAGTTTGACTCAAAGATTGGTGATACTACAGTGATAGTAGGAGCGTATTCCTATGGACTTTGTGGTAGGATTACCACGGACCTTGACGAAGTTTGACGTTGTTTGGTTATTGTGGATAGATTGAACAAATCTACGCATTTAATTTTGGTCATGACTTCTTATAATTTAGAGAAGTTAGCTCATATCTACATTGAGATTGTCCTTTCACATGGTACGCCAGTTAATATCATCTCGGATTAGGGCACTCGGTTTACATCGCACTTTTGAGAGTGTTCAGTGAGAGTTGAGCACACAAGTGGAGCTTAATACTGGATTTCACCCTCGGGTAAATGATCAGTGCGAGCGCACCATTTAGATCCTTAAGAATGTGTTAAGAGCTTGTGTTATTGATTTTGGAGGCTAGTGGGATAAGTTTCTAGTATTGGCGGAGTTTTCTTATAACAATAGATTCCAATCCAGTATTGTGATGGCTGCGTATGAGGCTTTATATGGGAGACATTATTGTTCCCTCGTTAGTTAGAGCCTGGTGAGGTTAGTTTGTTGGGTATGGATTTAGTTCGTGATGCTTTGAAAAAGGTTAAGTTGATTTAGGAGCGATTTCGTACACTATAGTCTAGGCAGAAGAGTTATACTGATAGGAAGGTTCGTAATGTTGCTTTCATGGAGGGTGTGAAGGTTCTTGTTAAAGTTTCGCCTCTGAAGCGTGTGATGAGATTTGTAAAGATGGAAAACGTGAGCGCTCGGTATATTGGTCCATTTGAGATTTTAGAGAGAGTTAGTGAGGTAGCTTACAAACTTGCTTTACCACCCAACTTCAAGAGTGCATCCAGTATTTCATGTTTCCATGCTTCGGAAGTATTGTGAAGACATGTCACATGTATAGGATTTCAGTTCAGTGCAGTTAGATTAGAATTTGGCTTATAAATTATAGCCGATGGCCATTTTGGATAGGCAACTTCGGAATTTAAGATCAAAAGAGATTGCATCAGTAAAGGTTCAGTGGAGAGGTCAACCGGTCAAGGAAGCAACTTAGGAGGCCGAGAACGATATGTATAGAACATATTCTCATCTTTTTGGCATTTCAGGTATGATTCTAAACCCATTCGAGTACGAATATTTGTTTAAGAGGGGGGAAATATACTAACCTATCTGGTTATTTTGCATATTTGAGCCTCGTTCCCGATGCTTCCTATATGTTTATTTGTTATTTTGTAACTTGAGGGGATTGTTGGTATAGTTTCGAGAAGACTTAGGAATGAATTGGAACATTTAGTTCCATTTTGGAAGTTTAAGTTTTAAGAGTTGACCAAGATTTAAATTTTGAGTAAATGACATCGGAATCGCAATTTAATGGTTTTCATAAGTTTGTATGGTGATTTTAGACTTGGGCATGTGTTTTGACTTGATTTCGGAGGTTCCTAGAAGGTTGGTTCTATTTGTCAAAAGTTGGCAAGTAGAAGAATTGGAGAGTTCTTAAGTTTGACCAAAAATTGACTTTGGTGTTATCGGACTCCAATTATGGGTTTGAGACTTTTGATAGGTTCACTTAATTGAGTAAAACTTGTGTGCAAAGTTTAGTTGTGATCCGGAATGTCTAAGTGTGAATCAGACGCTTTCGGCGAAGTTGAAATATTTGAAACTTAAGAGAGGGATTTGATCTTCGATTCTTTATTTTGATGTTATATATGGTGTTTCGAGCCCTTGGATAAGTATGGATAAGGTATTAGGATTTGTTGATATGATTGGATTGGGCTCCAATGTATTTCAGAATGGTTCCGAATAATTTGGTATTTTTGGCATTACTGGTTTGGTGCGCAGGTGCGATGTCGCACCTGTGGATGAAGGGGCGCAGAAGCAGTCTTGGACCTGGAGCATGGAGGCCGCATGTGCGGATGTAGTTGCACATATGTGATGTTGTGCCTGCGAGGATGTTTGCGCACATGTGAGTCCGAAGATACGGCATGTGTGTCGCAGGTGCAAAGGCTGGGTGTGAGGGAAAATCTCGTAGATGCAAGCAAGGGCTCGCAGATGCGAAATGCCTGGAAGACTAATTTATTTTGAGGGTTAGCTCATATTTTACTATTTTGAGTTTTGGAGCTTTAAAGATGCAATTTTGGAAGATTTTCACTTCTACTATGAGGATAAGTGATTTCTACTTGATTTTTATTATATAGCTTGTTTCCCCATGGATTTATACATTTAGATTATAGAATTTAAAAAACAAATTTGGGGTTTTGTTTACAATTTAATAGGGTATAATTTGGGGGATTGAGTACTAATTTGGATCCGATTTTAGAATCTAATCATATTTTTGGGCTCGTATGGTTATGGGTAATCAGGATCTACCCCTTGACTCGGGTTTTGATCACGTGGGACTAGGTTGACTTTTGGGGATTTGATTAAGGATTAAAACTTTATTGTTTGGAATTGATTTCTATAGCATTGTTTGAAGTTATTGAGTTATATTTGACTAGATTCAAGTTGTTTGGAGGTGAATTTGACAGGAAAAGCTATTTTGGAAGGTTAAAGCTTACCAGGTGGAGGTAAATATCTTGTCTATCCTTGTAAGAGGAAATTTTCCCCATATGTGATCTATATGCTACTTGCTGCTTGATTTAGGAGTCACATATATACGAGGTGGTGAACGTATATGCGCAGCTAGGTTATGACCGTACCCGTCAGGGTTTAGCTTGTGATATGCGTTGTTTGGATTACGCAAAATTACTATCCATGTTTCAATTGATTTTATGATTACGTGATGATCCGTAATTATGATTTAGAAACATGCTTAAGGTTATGACTTTTTGAAACGGACATAAAGAGTTATTTTGCCATGTTGAGCTTTATTATTAATTTATATTCATACACTTGTCCAATTTGCTCCATGATTTGGTGGTTATATGACTTAATTTACTCGTGATAAATAATATGATAAGACTTATGCATGTTGAAATAGCTTATTGAGTCATTGTGATAAATTGAATTACATGATTAGCCATGGACATTTAGCCATAAGAGCTTTTATCAGCATTTCATTATTATGTCTGATGCTTCTTTATTATAATATTTCATACACATATGAATGAGTGAAGAATTGATTTTGTGAAAAGTTGGGATTTTGGCACTACGAATACTCTTAGTGAATATTGATTATTTGATGATGATCATTGATTGTAAAATGATCAACGGTTGAATATGGATCCGTCTCTTCGAAGTCAGGTGATTACTTATGTTACTTTAGGCCCTGCGAATGTTGGCACTCAAATTTTGTTCTTGGTTTGAACACGGGGCCTATGTCTGGCACATGAACTTGTGCTGTGAGGTATTGAAAAGGGATCCTGAGCATGAATTTATATATCTTAGATTCATTCAATAGCTTTTATATAGTTTTTGGTTGATGTATATCATGCCTTTATGCGAGAATGGAAGTATTTGATATTTGATTTGATCTATTTACTTGGAATGCGTGCTAAATTCTACGCATAAGGAATTTATGGCTTTCGTACCTATTTAATGATATCATGCCTTATTTCGTACCTGACTAATGTCTTCACCTAATTATTGGATTGTTAGTAAAGTGTCGATGATGACCTCTCGCCACTACTTCGTCGAGGTTAGTCTTGATACTTACTGTGTACTATGATTTTGTACTCATACTATATATTTGTACAGGTTCTAAGGCTGGTAACAGTGGTATTCATCCAGCGGACTAGGAGATCTAGTAGAAAATTCGTGGTGAGCTATTGAGCTATTTCACTTGATCTGATCCGCAGCTCATGGAGTCCCTTTCCCTACTTATCTATTTTTGTCTACATATTTCCTCTCCAGACAGACATTGTTGTACAGTTGATACTTTTTATTATTGTTTGATGCTCGTGATAATGTAATACTAGGTTTTGAGCATTGCTAGACAGTTACTATCGTATTTAGACCTTGTCTTAGATATTCGTATTTATGATATTAATTTTGAGTCTATTTTCGATTTTGTATAACTATCGTGACACTGTAAAAGACTTAATAATCTGCTTTCATTATAGTTGATTGATTGTTGGCTTGCCTAGCAGGTGGGTTAGGCGCCATCATGGCTTTTGATGAGATTTTGGATCGTGACACTTAATTATTTAATAGAAATTATTAATGTATTCCGCTAATCCTAATTCCATATAAATATATGCACTAGGTTAACTCGAATAGGCGAGTGAGGACTCAAAACATTTTTGAAAAATATTAACCTTATCAATTAATAAATAGATAAATTAATTACTCAATTTAAGTGAATAATTCAACAGGATTGTTAGCAGATCCATAGCTCTAAAATATTTTCTCTCACTCACTTCAACCTAAGCTTGCCAACTTGTTTCATTCGTTTGCTTTTTTTAGTTGATTATATTAAAATTCTTGTTGTAGGTTAATTTATCACAATCAACGTTTTTGGAAACTCGACGTGAATAAACAATTAGCATTAGTTTAATTTAGTTAATAGTTAATAAAAAATATTTTGTAGAAAACAATACTCAATTTCATCACTTTATTATTTGCCGATCGCGTATACTTACGTGTGCTTTTGGAGCAATGATCATGACGACACACTTCATGATAATGGATTGGTATCCTATGTTAGCAAGCTTTAATCACCCAGTAGACTATGATCGCAACCTACCTACAGCTATCTCAGGCTACACCATCCTTTGCACCGGTGCAACTTTTAGGTTTAAAACTAGTCTGAACCTTGCCCAATCCTCTTTGGACTTCGCAAGCTCAGTTGGAGGCAATGTTTTAGAGGGGTTTCACTAGATTTAAGGAGGTAAGCAACTTTTGGTCATTTTTATCTATTAATATTGAATACCATTGAATTTTCCCCATAGATTTGGTGTTTTTAAGGTGGAACTTGGGGAATTTTGGACTAGGGATTGGAGAGTAGGATTTGGGTGACGATTTGATGTCGGAATTGGGTAATTTTGGTACGGTTGGACTCGTTACTGAATGGGTGATCGGATTTTGTTAATTTTTTGTGATTCATGTTAGAAATCATGCTTAGGCTATATGCTAGTACTCTTGGGACCACAGAGGTCGTTCTTTTGTTGTTGAGTTATTTGCTTAAATTATAGTTATGTACTCTGTCGTATTCATCATTTGCATATCATATCTCAGTCTCTATTACCATATTTTGTTACATCATGTATCATTATTTTGGGCTGATTGGCATGAGTGTTGTGAGCCCAAGAGACTATAGAGATTGATGACTGAGTGGGGCTGAGGGCTTGATTGTGAGTGATATTGATCGAATCGGGCTGCATGTCGCAGCGGGTTTTATTGATTCATGATGGGATTCGGTTGCAAGCCGTGGTAAAGGCCGAGGTGCATCTCGTACAGCAGCTAGAGCAGCACCTGTAGACCCACCAGTTGCTCTAGCTTAGGAGTAGATTCCAGATGTGCTTGAGCCTGTGTGACAAGCTCAAGCACCAGCTGTGCCCATTGTGATTTTAGGCTTTTAGGAGGCTCTGGCCCCAATATAGACTGTACGCACTAGCCTTTCTCAGGCGGTTTCAGTTTAGGCTGCACCAGCCACCTCTCAAGCCGGGGGAGGTGCTCATACTCCCTCCGCTCGTACTCCAGATCAAGTGGTGCAGGGACTTCAGACACCGGGGGTGCTACTAGCCCAGCTGGTTGTAGTTGCTCAAGCCCAAGTGGGTCCCCCTATGAGTGATGAGGAGCAGAAGAGACTAGAGAGGTTTGGGAGGCTCAAGCCTCCATTATTCAGTGGGGTTGAGTCAGAGGATGCTCAGGACTTCTTGGACAGGTGCTAGCAGATTCTTCGCACGGCGGGTATTTCGGAGACTAGTGGAGTTTTATTTGCTACTTTTCAATTGTCGAGGGCAGCCTTTAGATGATGGGAGGCTTATGAGTTGAGCAGGTTGTTCGTCTCTGCACCTCTTACGTGACATGATTTCTCTGTTCTTTTCTTGTAGAATTTTGTCCCACTAACTCGCAGGGTGGAGTTGCATAGGCAATTTGAGTAGCTACACTAGGAAGGCATGTCCGTGATCCAGTATGAGATGATATTTTCAGAGTTGGCTTGTCACGCGATCTGGTTGGTTCCCACAGAGAGGGAGAGGATTAGGAGGTTCATTGATGGCCTTAACTATGGACTGTGCTTTGTCATGACTCGATAGATTGCATCAAGTGATAGGTTCGACGAGGTGGTCAATATTGCTAGACGGCTAGAGTAGGTTCATAGTGAGGGGCATAAGGAGAGGGAGGCCAAGAGGCCTCGTGGTTTGGTTGGTTTCAGTGGTGTTTCTTCGTGAGGGCAGTCCCACCATAGTAGGGATCGTCCTTATAGGCCCGTTGAGATGGCTCGTCCGGTTCATCATGGTGCATCAGCTTGCCATGCTTCATATAGTGCTCGTCTCGGTCAGTCATCTCTCAGTTCCCTCCCAGCTCAGAGTTCATCTCGTGCTCCATCAGTTCAGGGTTCATGTGTGCTAGGTCCCTCTAGTAGTTATTCTGGTTCTTGGGGTCTGCTTCAGTCCTTGCCTCCATTGTCAAAGCAGGGTTGCTTTGAGTGTAGAGAGATTGGTCATGTGAAGAGGTATTGTCCTCGCCTTTTGGGAGGTCTAGTTTAGAAGAGGAATCAGGCTGCGACTTCCTCACCAGTTATTTCACCACCCGCTCAGCTAGCTCGGAGTGGGGCTCAGGTAGCTAGAGGTGGCCTTAGGGGGGGAGGTCGACCAGGTGGCAGTCACTCGATGTTATGCTTTCCCTGCCAGAGCAGAGACTGTTGCTTCAGACGCATTGATCACAGGGATTGTCCCAGTGTGCCACAAGGATGCTTCTATATTAATTGACCCTGGTTCCACTTATTAATATGTATCATCATATTTTACTCATTATTTGGATATGCCACTTGATTCCCTAGTTTCACCAGTTCATGTATCTATGCCGGTAGGCGATTCTATTGTTGTGGACCATGTATATCGATCGTGTGTGGTGACTATTGGAGGATTGGAGACTAGAGTTGATCTCTTATTGCTTAGTATGGTTGATTTTGATGTGATTTTAGGTATGAATTGGTTGTCCCCATGTCATGCTATTCTAGACTGTCACGCTAAGACTGTGACGTTGACGATACCGGTGTTACCTAGGATCGAGTGGAGAAGTTCCCTGGACTATGTTCCTAGTAGGTTAATTTCATATCTGAAGAACCAGCGAATGGTTGGGAAGGGGTGTTTGTCATATTTGGATTGTGTGAGGGATGTTGGTGCTAATACTCCCACAATTGATTATGTTCTGGTAGTGTGAGACTTTCTAGATTTGTCTCTTGCCGACCTGCCGGGCATGCCACCCGATAGGGGATTGATTTTGGTATTGACCTGGTGCTGGGCACTCAGCCCATTTCTATTCCTCCGTATCGCATGACACTAGCAAAGTTGAAGGAATTGAAAGAGCAGCTTCAGGAGCTTCTTGATAACGAGTTCATTAGGCCTAGTGTGTCGTCTTAGGGTGCACCAGTTCTGTTTGTGAAGAAGAATGATGGTACTATGCGTATGTGCATCGACTATAGGTAGTTGAACAAGTATCCTTTGCCGTGCATTGATGACTTATTTGACTAGATTCAGCGAGCTAGGGTGTTCTCCAAGATCAATTTGAGGTCTGGGTATCACCAGTTGAAGATTCGGGACTCGGATATTCTGAAGGCAGCATTCAGGTCCCACTATACTCACTATGAGTTCCTTTGTGATGTCTTTTGGGCTGATCAATGCCCCGGCAGTATTCATGCATCTAATGAACAGTGTATTCTAGCCATATCTTCATTCGTTTGTCATAGTATTTATTGATGATATCTGGGTGTACTCACGTAGCTAAGAGGAGCATGCACAACATTTGAGGATTGTACTACAAAGGTTGAGGGAGGAGAAGCTTTATGCCAAGTTCTCCAAGTGTGAGTTTTGGCTCAGTTCCATGGCGTTCTTGGGGCACGTGGTGTCCAGTGAGGGGATCAAAGTTGGATCCGAAGAAGATAGAGGCAGTTCAGAGTTGGCCCAGACCATCTACAGCTACTGAGATTATGAGTTTTCTCGGCTTGGCCGGATATTATCGTCGCTTCGTGGAGGGCTTCTCGTCCATTTTAGCACCTTTGACCAGGTTGACCCATAAGAGTGCTCCATTCTGGTGGTTGGATGAGTGAGGAGAACTTTTAGAAGCTTAAGACTGCCTTGACCAAAGCTCCAGTTCTAGTTTTGCCTTCAGCATCGGGTTCTTATATAGTGTATTCTTATGCTTCTCAGATTAGTATTGGGTGTGTCTTGATGCAGGAGGGTAGAGTGATTGCTTATGCTTCACACCAGTTGAAACCTTATGGGAAGAACTACCCTGTTCATGATTTGGAGTTGGCGGCCATCGTTTATGCATAGAAGATTTGTAGGCATTATCTACGGTATGTCTTGTGAGGTATTTACGGATCATAAGAGTCTTCAACACTTGTTCAAAAAAGGGATCTAAATTTGACGCAACGGAGATGGTTAGAGCTGCTAAAGGAGTATGATATTGCTATTCTGTATCATCTTGGAAAGTCCAATGTGGTGGTCGATGCCTTGAGTAGGAAGGTGGTAAGTATGAGCAGCCTTGCATTTATTCCAGTTAGTGAGACACCGCTTGCATCAGGTGTTCAGGTCTTGGACAATCAGTTCCTGAGGTTAGATGTTTCGGAGCATAGTCGGGTTCTAGCTCTTGTGGTTTCTCGATCTTCTTTATATGATCGCATCAGAGAACGTCAGTATGATGACCCTCATTTGCTTGTCCTTATGGACACGGTTCAGCACGCTGATGCCGAGGATGTTTCTTTTGGGGATGATATGGTGTTACAAATACAGTGTCAGATTTGTGTGCCTAATGTAGATGGGTTACGTGATTTGATTCTTGAGGAGGCCCACAGTTCACGGTATTCCATTCATTTGGGTGTCACGAAGATGTATTAGGACTTGAGGTAGCACTACTAGTGGAGAAGAATGAAGAAAGAGATAGTGGAGTTTGTAGCTCAGTGCTTAAATTGTCAGCAGGTGAAGTATGTGCATCAGAGGCCGGGCAGTTTGCTCCTACGGACTTTGAAGAAATATGATGCTATTTAGGTTATTGTAGACTGACAGTCTAAGTCTGCGCACTTCATTCCCATTAGGACTACCTATTCTTCAGAGTGGTTGGTTAAGATCTATATTTGCAAGATTTTTCACCTTCACGGTGTGCCGGCGTCTATCATTTCAGATTGGGGCATGCAGTTTACATCATAGTTTTGGAGAGAAATGCATCGAGAGTTAGGCACATGGGTTGAGTTGAATACAGCATTCCACCCTCATACGGACGGACAGTCCGAGCTCACTATTCAGATATTGGAGGATATGCTATACACTCACATCATGGATTTTTCGGGTTCTTGGGATTAGTTTTTGCCACTTGCAGAGTTTGCCTACAACAACAGCTACCAATCAATTATTCAGATGGCTCCATATGAGGCCTTGTATGGGAGACGATGTCAGTCGCCAGTTTGTTGGTTTGAGCTAGGTGAGGCTAGGCTATTGAGCACTAACTTGGTTCAGGATGCTTTAGACAAGGTTAAGTTGATTCAGGATCGGCTTCGTACGGTACAATCTAGATGGAAGAGTTACCCCGATTGGAAGCTTTGTGATGTTGCTTACATTGTGGGAGAGAAGCTATTTCTTAGTGTTTCACCCATGAAAGGTGCTATGAGATTCGGGAAGAAGGGAAAGTTGAGCCCTCACTATATTGGCCCTTTTGAACTGCTTGAGAGAATTGGAGAGGTGGCTTTACAAGCTTGCATTGCCGCCTAGTCTATCAAGTGTTCATCTAGTGTTTTATGTTTCCATGCTTCAAAAGTATTTAGGAAATCCATCCCATGATTTGGATTTCTGCACGGTTTAGTTAGATGGGGATTTGACTTATGATGTGGAGCCGGTGGCCATTTTGGATCGGTAGGTTCAAAAGTTGAGGTCAAAAAATATAGCTTCAATGAAGGTGCAGTGGAGGGGTCAGCCACTCGAGGAGGCTACTTAGGAGACCGAGTAGGAGATGTAGAGCAGATATCTGTGCCTATTTTAGACTCCAAGTATCATTCTAGACCCGTTCGAGGATGAACGTTTGTTTAAGAGGGGGGAGGATGTAACGACCCAGCTAGTTATTTTGAGTATTATAGCCCTGTTCCTCCATTTATCTCTTATATTGTGCTCATTTTTTGTAACGTGACTTTCTAGGGTGGTTGGTTTGGTTCTGATGATGTTTCGGAATAAGTTGGGACACTTAGTCCCAAGGTTGGAAGCCTAAGTTGAAAGAGTTGGGCGGATGTCAACTTATTTAGAAATGACTCCGAAATGAAGTTTGAATAGTTCTGATAGCTCCGAATGATGATTTTTGATTTAGGAATGTGTCCGAATATTGAGTTGGAGGTTCATAGATGATTTTGGCTTAAATTGGCGAAAGTTGGAAAAGTTGAAGTTTGGAAAGTTGAGAGGTTTGATTGAGAGTTGACTTTGTGGTAACAGGGCTTGGATTTTGGTTCCGAAAGTTGAAATAGTTATGCTGTTTCATTTATGACTTGTGCTCAAAATTTTGGGGTTAATCGAAGTTGGTTTGGTAGGTTTCAGAATCGATTGTATTAGGTTGAATTCATTAGTTTCAATAGGCTTGAATTGGGGTGTGATTCGTGTTTTGGATGTTGTTTGATGTGATTTATGGAATCGACTAAATTCCTATGATGTTTTTGAACTTGTTGGTACATTTGGTTGAGGTCCTTGAGGCCTTGGATGAATTTCAGATGGCTAACGGATTGAAATTAGACTTAGACGAATTTCTGATACTGCTGATGTCTGGTGCCATCACACCTGCGGAGGATTCGTCGCAGGTGCACGATCGCAGAAGCGAGCCAGGGGTCGTGGGTATGGTCTTGAAGGAGTTAGGCAGTGATCGCAGGTGCGAGGAGATTTACTGCATCTACGAGCCCGCAGATGCAACAAGTCTCTACAGATTCAGAGTTTGGTAGGTGTGGGTGGCAATCGCAAAAATGAAAGGAATGCACAGAAGCGGACGCGCAGAAGCGAAGGGTGGACTGCAGGAACAGTCTTGCACGCGTGATGGCTGGACCACAGGTGCGGCAAGTCGGGTGTTGAGTGTTTTTTCGCAGAAGCGGATTTTTAACAGTAGAAGCGGCTAAATGGGCCGCAGAAGCGGAACCACTGGCAGTGTATTAAATTCGAAGGGTTTCGGGATTTCTTCATTTTTGGACTTTGCAAGCTCTGTTGGAGGCGATTTTTGAGAGGGGTTTCACTGGATTTCAAGAGGTAAGCAACTTGTGGCTATTTTTATCTATTAATATTGATTACCCATTGAAGTTCCCCCATAGATTTGGTGTTATAAGGTGGGATTTGGGGAATTTTGGACTAAGGATTGGAGAGCAAGATTTGGGGATTTAAGTGACAATTTGATGTTGGAATTGGGTAATTTTGATATGGTTGAACTCATTATTGAATGGGTGATTGGATTTTGTTAATTTTGTTGGATTATGAGACATGACCCTAAGTTGACCTTTTGGGTTGACTTTTAACTTTTGTTAAAGAACCTAGCTTTACCATATGGAACTAATTCATATAGCTTGTTGGAGTAGAGATTTGCGCGGTTTAAGGTAAGTAACACTTCTATATTTGGTTCTGAGGGTATAAATCCCTGAAATACGTGTTATATGGTTGGTGTCGAGGTGATGCACTTGCTAGGTGATGGGTGTGTGGGCCTGCACCATAGTAATGGTGACTCGGTTGATTCCATGGAACTGTATAGTTATCAAATCTTGATATTATTCATGTGTTACAGAAATTTAGCTGTGATACATGTTAGAAATCATGCTTAGGCTATATGCTAGTACTGTTGGGACCTACAAAGGTCGTTCTTTTGCTGTTGAGTTATTTGCTTAAATTGGAGTTATGTACTTAGTCGCATTCATCATCTGCATATCATATCTTAGTCTCTGTTACCATTTATTGTTACATCATGTATCATTGTTTTGGGCTGATTGGCATGAGTGTTGTGAGCCCGAGAGACTGGAGAGACTGGTGATTGAGTGAGGTCAAGAGTCTGATTTTGAGTGATATTGATGGGATCGTGCTGTACGCCGCAGTGGGTTTTATTTATTCATGATGGGATCGGGCTGCACGCCGTAGCATGTACTATTGATTTATGATGGGATCGGGTTGCGTGCCAC
This sequence comes from Nicotiana obtusifolia, assembly GCA_002018475.1. Taxonomy (NCBI): domain Eukaryota; kingdom Viridiplantae; phylum Streptophyta; class Magnoliopsida; order Solanales; family Solanaceae; genus Nicotiana; species Nicotiana obtusifolia. Next base: position 7,688 of record MCJB01039986.1, on the reverse strand, counting down.
TGCAGGTTTTATTAGCCCTTGGGCAGGATCCGACTCTCCAGAGTCTGCCATACCAGCAGTGAGCGCAGATACCATACAGTGTTGGATGAATGAGTGTGATAAGTGAGAGTTGAGACATTCAAATTGAGTAATCTCAGTGTGGGAGTACGTGAAGCTATCATTGTGATGCACTTCATGCGACATGCACATTGACATGTAGATATAGAGATATAGCATTCCTCATATCAGTCATACTTGGCATATTTTTATCCACGTTGAACTTAAACTATTGACTTGAAAGCATGTCTACATTCTTGTACAGTGTACCAACTGATTACGAGTTTTCTATGAGATATTACTGTCCATTTTCCTGTCATATCTGTACTGTTATAATCTGGATTTGGACTATACCTCTTCTGAGCTCGTCGCTGCTTTCAGCCCAAGGTTATTCTAGTTACTTATAGAGTACATTGGGTCGGTTTTACTCATACTACACTCTGCACTTCGTGTGCAGATCCAGGTACTTTTGGGCACGGCGGTTGCAAGTTGTGGAGCTTCATTTGCTTGGAGACTATTGAGGTAGCTACCTTGGTGTCCGCAGACCTTGATTCTGCTTCTTTTCTGTTTATTTGCATTGTTCTATCCTTCTAGACAGTTATTTTTAGCTGTTAGACTGTATTGTCATTTAGATGCTTATGTACTTGGTGATACCCGGATTTTGGGGGATTTTGTATTGAGTCGCAGTATCTTCTTATCATTAATTATGAGATTTTCACTATTAAGCTTATTTCATTATGTTCTCAATCAAAAGATGCAAGGTTATTTATGATTGTCAGCTTGCCTAGCTTTGCAATAGGCGCCATCACGACACGTGAGACTTTGGGTCGTGACACCGCCTCTAGTTATTAATCATAAACTTACCAAAACTATCCAAACACATATAAAAATTAAAACCTCTAATAAATAAGGTTCTTTCTCTCCAAGAAATCTAATGTTATTGATAACGCTTTACCACAGTACAAGAACAGAGCAAGAGACCCCAATAAAGCATACTAAATCATAGATATGAAAGTTTCCCTAAAAAAAGGGCTGGCTTCAACAACCCATAAGGGACGGCTTGCCAAGCTACACTAACAGTTAATTTGCTTATAGTCGCAAAAGTT
>MCJB01039975.1:83103-122990 GCA_002018475.1 Nicotiana obtusifolia | reverse complement strand
TAATTCCAGTAGCCATAAGCCATCGATGGCTTATGGAGAAGCCATCGATGGCTTCTTCATTCTGGAATTGCTACAGTAGCATTGCTACAGTGACATCGATGTTGCTACAGTAACACGGTTGCTACAGTAACACGGTTGCTACAGTAACATCAATGTCCGGAAATTTTCCAGCGCCAATTTTAATCAATTATTTTGGTATTTTGTGAAAACCAATTGTTTTGAAAATGTTTTACTTTGTGTTTGAAATCGTTTTAAAACTTTAAGCCAAGTTATTAAAGACGATAAATAAATCAAACACATTAAAACACAAAATAACATAAAGACTAAATGACAACTTCATTTGTCTTCAATCTTTTTGCTTCATCGACTTGTTCCATACATCGACTCCTAGTATCTTGAAAGCTCGACTTGTACACTAACAAAGTCCATAGCAATCTTAGTAGTTTGTCCATGATGGTTTGTCGATTATCAAAACCTATAACAAGACATAAAGTCGTTAGTTAAGGTTACATAAATAAGAATGCATTTTCCAACAAAATAACCATAACCCATTCCACTCAGCAGTGACTATCTTGAATTCATGGTTTCCAATCACCCTCCCATGAATCCTTACAGGCATGCAACAACATATCATGAATGCCCAAGGAAAAATTGCATGAAAGGGAGTAATAACTTACCTTGCATGTGAATTATCTAGCCTTCTTCTTCGATTCCTCAAATTCTAAGTCTTGCCCTCAAATTGGGTTCGCAGAAGGAGGGAAACTCTGTTAGGGTTTCTCCTTAGTTCTTCAATTTCTTGGTTCCTTCTTCAATTTAGAGCTTGGAAGGGGAAGAAATTGGTTGAGTTGGTGTGGGATTATGAGAGGGGTCGTTGGGGGCCTTCTACTGTGTTTAAGTTTAGAAAAATGAAGAAGGAACTGGGTTGGACCCCTTTTTATAGATCTGTCAATAAGTGACACACGTGTCTGACAATTTCAGGTTTGCGATCGCATATCTGCCGCAAACAGGACATGCGGTTCGCATTTGGTCGCAAATCTCAACCCAGAAGTCTGTCACACTATGCGACACAGAAGGGTCAGATTTGCGGTTCGCATTTTCAACAATGTGACCGCATTTTGGTCGCATTTCTGACGCGGATTCAGCCCAGAACTCTGTTCCATTCTACGATGGAAGATGTCACATTTGCGGTCCGCATTTGCATTATGCGGTCCGCATACTGGCCGCATTTTTGACATAATTTCAGCCTAGAAATCTGTCTCAGTTTGCGATCTTGGTGTTGGATATGCGGTCCGCATTTGTGCTTTGCAGTCGCATATCCAACTATGCGACACCTTTGCTCTTTTTCTTAAATTTTGAACTATTTTTCGGGTTCTTAGGCTCTTATATCTGAACTATCTTACGGCGTATTCTAACATACGATTTCACGGGTTGTAACATTTATTCTCTAGTTTCATAACTTGTTCATGACTTTCATTCCGAACGTTCTGAGGTCAGTGCTAATCAATATAGACTTGGGGTTGATGCCCATGAGTCTCAGCCTAGATTACTCAGCATGTCATAAACAATTGAAGTTTCAATTTTCATAATCAGTTCAAGAATACATGTCTCAGTCTAGTCTTATTCAGTATTCCAGTATCGTGTAACTCAATATGATTCATTATTTGAACATCACATATTGCAGTATGATAATCAGTTCCTGAATGTTGAACACCTGTATTTGGGCCTGAGGCCGTAGTTTATATGCTTTATGCATATTTGGGCCTGAGGCTGTAGTTTATATGCTTTATGCATAATTGGGCCTGAGGCTGTAGTTTATATGCTTTATGCATATTTGGGCCTGAGGCCGTAGTTTATTCAGATACACAGATTGTTCATCATTCAGAAGAGGGAGTATTCATATCCTTACTTCCTTCGTTCAGTTCAGTTATCATTTCAGTTATCAGTTATCAGTTATCATTTCAGTTTCAGTTTCAACAGTTACCAATTTAGTTATCAATTATCAATTCTCAGTTATCAGCTCAGTTTCAGTTTCAGTATTTACAATTCTTTCTTTCAGTTGCTTTACATACTAGTGCAATTCAAATGTACTGACGTCCCTTTTTGCCAGGGGCATGCATCTCATGATGCAAGTAATGATTTACAGGTTGACGATTCAGAGCACTAGGGTTCTCGTACTAGCTATTGGGTGAGCCTCAGTTCTTTCGGGGGCATTAACATTACTTTACGATCTCTCAATATTTACAGACAATTGGTGTTTTCAGTATTTTATTAGAGGCTTCATATACTAGAGTAACAGTTAGACAGAGTCACATGCTTTTCATGTTAAGCAATGTTGGCTACAGATATGTCTCAGACTTGTATTAATGTTTCAACACTTTGATTTATATCATTCAGACTTTCAGTATATCAGCATGTGTTAGTTTATCTTCCGCATTCAGTATGTTATGATATCACATATTGATTCAGCCAGCAGTTGGTTCGTTCGGTCACATATAGTCAGGCATTGAGTATCGTGTTACGTCCAGGCCCAGGTTCAGGGCGTGACATAATTTCACGACCCCAAATTCTCACCTTAGGATGTCGTGATGGCACATAGTCTCTAAGACTAGGTAAGCCTAACAAATAAGATAAATAAGAAAGAGACTCACGACTGAAAACAAGATATAAACGGACAAGTCTCATAAGAATCTCAATACTGAATCACAATATAGTATTTTCTAAAACCCCGTAAGACTGAGTCATAAGCTCTACAGAGAAGTACTAAAATCTCAATATATATCACGGTCTGAATAAAAGATAAACAATAATAAGGGATAGCAGAAGGTGACTCCGAGGTCTACGAACTTCGAGCAGGTATACCTTGAAGTCTCCAAAAAATAGCTAAATGATCACTAGCGCCCGACACGGGCAGATGTACTTGGATTTGCACAAAAATGTGCAGAAGCGTAGTATGAGTACACCATAACGATACCCGGAAAGTATCAAGTCTAACTTTGATAAAGTAGTGACGAGGCCAGGTCAAGACACCTACTAGGACAAGATAAACGGAACAAAATATAATAAGGACAAATAACGAAAAATGAGAAAATGAGTAATAACAAAGTAGTTTAGTAACGTAAGCTAATGATAGAATTCAAAGCAAGAAGGCAACAAGAAGGGAACACATAATGAGAACCACAAGTAATCAAATACGGACAAAGACATGTAAGACAAGGAAAAAAACAACAAGAACTATTAAACCAATAAATCTTTTCAACATAGAATGTACAACAAGAATCACAACCGAGGTACCGCCTCGTATTCACATTTCACAACTCCAATCACAATCTCTCCTTATATCATCGCGTGAGCCTTATATTTAGTTTTAAAAATTATTTTTCTTGAAATAGCTACACGCGTCTTAGCCCTCCTTATTTCACCGCATGCGTATCAACCATATTCTTATACTACCGCATGCGTATCAATATCACAACACAATAACAACTCGCACCACAAGTGCCCATATGCCACAACTTACCAAAATCAACAATACCAATATTTTCACAATAGCTCATGGCTCTACTACAATGTGTACAAGAATCTGTAACGACCCGATCGGTCTTTTTGAGCTCTAGTGTTCCGTTTGGTGGTTTGAATAGCTTCATATGATATATTATGACTTGCGTGTATGATTGATTTTAGTTTTCGAGTGGTTCCACATTGATTTGGAAGATTGACTCTCGATTTGGAAGCTTTAAGTTGGAAGAGTTGATCAAGGTTTGACTATTGGGTAAACGGACTTTGTTATACTCAAATTTAAAACGGGTCAAATTAGAGTATAACCTATTGGAAATTCTAGAGGTTTAATTAATTAAAAAGAGAGTCGCCACCTAATTATTTCAGAGGTGAATTAGGACACCAATTTTAGCTAAGTAATGCTTAAAGTTAACTCTATTTTATGGTCTACTTAACCTTAAGATTACGAGTAAGGGTTCTAATTAATCCTATAAGGAAGATTATCAAAGCACCCTATATTATCCGTTAACTACAGTTAATCGGTCAAACCTAGGGTAATATAAAATATAAGTAGAAAATTTAATATTTTTATACGTAGTTGGAAAATAACACATGACTGTATTTCATATACTAAAATATTACTAAATGAGTAAAACTTGAGTTCAATATGCCAAAAAAACGCTACAAAGATTATTTTTCCGAAAACCTGAATTAGACTTGAACATTGTAAAAAAGAAGCAAGCTTTTTATGGCCAAATGCTGCCGAAGAACGTTAAGTATTTCCAAAATGATGTGGGCAAACATTTTAGAAAAAAGAAAAAGCCACTTATCATATTTGAACTTTTTCAAATTGTTGATTTTAAAAGCTCTTAAGACTCATGTAAATAAAATGCGAGATTTATTATTAATTAGAGTAAATTCCACTGAACAAAATAAGATTTAGCTACCGAATCTCATATAAGATAAACCCCAAATAAATCAACAATCATAAAGAAGTTAAACAAATGATAACAGAAAAGAGAAAATGCAGACGCTATAGGCGTCCCCAAGCGTTTCGCTTGTTTTCCTTGCTATCTGGTACATTCTAGGAAAATGTGTTGTATTGACTCCATGAGCAAATATGAAGAATTTCGCATTAAGATTCCACGTATGAATAAGGAGAATTGGATCGCTCCAAGTGTTCATGCAAAAAAAAAAAGGAAAAATAAAGATTAGTAAGGAAACCTTATAGTGCTATACATTGTAAGGACAATTAAAATTCACCAAATTAAGGAAATGCATCAATTCACAATTCCAACCAAGAACAGATTAGTCATTTGGTTAATTACTCCCTTCATATTAGTACTGCCTATTTAAGCTACTGAGAATTATGAACAATGTGCATTTTAAAATAATCTCCTACAATATGCTTTCTAACAGCAGCATCTCAAGTAAAAATCTAGGCGTTTGTCGAAAAGCAGAACATTATTCATAGATAGAGATCTTAACCAAGTAAAATAACTTTCTAATTTCATGGCAATTAAAATTGACAGAAGGCAAGAAAAGGAGATCCACTAGTCAACTGTGCATATTTAACTTATAATCTCAACCAAGTAATCGAGTTATTCCAAAACTATTGATCACTATGATGCCGAGACATAGTAAAACAAGAGCAGTAAGTATTCTCCCCTCTTATGGTCTTTGAAATTCAAACAGATTCCTAGAAACTAATTTCTAGTTCACGAGAAAGACAAACTCATTTAATAGCAAGAAAATATAAGGAAACCAGACAGATTCCTGGTCAAATGCGAAAATTCCATTTTTTATTTAAAGGCTAATTACAAAAGATATGATTTTCCAGAGAACCATGAAAGAAGCATCAAACTTACATCAATACTTTTAGTTTCTTAAATCCACGTTTCCAGATATGCATGAAGAAAGTTTCGAATCAAACATTTTTTTTTTTTGCAAGCATCAAGTTATAGTAGCTAAACCTCCGGTGAAAGAAAATCTAAAGTCATGAGTATGTACTTCAACAGAATGCTTTTCTTTAATGCTTAAATGGATAATCAATAATTTTATTGCCTAAATTTCATCCTCTTAAGATACACTAAGTAAACCAATCTTTTATAGTCATTCATGAGCCCTTACAATCAATAATGAAGAGGAGATCATTTTTTTTTTTAATAAACATGAGTTGAAATAAGCTCCTATGGACATGTCATCTAAGGTGTGAAAGACACGAAGTAAACCAAATACTCACTTAACAGTTTACCTCTAACCAAATCTGTTCTTAAAACGAAATGTTCGAATCCTAAGCACGGTGTCTAATCAAAAGGGTCCTAAATTACGATGACAAATGAATCTTTTGCAACACACCCAGTCCATGACAAAATATTTCTTAAAATTATGGAATCTGACAGAGAGCTATGCAAAAGGAAATTTCATACGAGCATTTTGTCAAATATCAGGCAGACATGATTCAATAGATATACCAGAACATAACCTCCTTAAAAATTATTTCTAACAACTTTAGTCATAGAATCATTCCATCAAACTAAAGGTAAACAGAAATAAAAGCAAACACCCATCTTTATAGTATTAAAACATGGAAGCCTAACAGAAACTAACATGTATTGAAACAAAATGCATCAAGTATCGAACATGCTCTAATCAGAATCGAAAGATTGCGAAAGAGAAGAAGATACGGACCTTTTACAGGGCAGCGAACTGAGGCGGGGATCTTAGGTGCACTATCGAACTCCGACCTCGAATTGAGGCGGGGATCTTAGATGCTTACCGGTATGGGGAGTTCGTTACGTGTTGTGATTTTGTTTTGCGGAATTAAATTAGCGGAAGGTTTCGATTGATATGATGTGTATTCTACTTGTGATTCAGAGTTGAGGATGGAATCCTCGCGTTTTCATGTGGTTTGATATGTTTGAACCGGACTACGTGCTGTGGTGAAGTTATATTAGGACGAGATCCTTGTGATTAGTTCATATGATTTAATTCTCCTTTGTAGAATTGACTCGTAGTAAGATATGACAGGGAGTTGTGCCTATCGGGCTGGTTTGATAGTTCTCTCATGTGTTTCTCTTTGCATATTCAATCATATTTGCGTTGTGCTTATTGGGTTTTAGCTTGCGAGGTGTGTTCCCGGGTGGCATTAGACGTGGTTTATTGATTCGAGTGGATGGTCATGGGATCTTCATGTTTCTTATATTGTTGTCCGCTTTGTAAGGGTTTGGAATAGGGTTCTAGCTGGTATGAGGCTAATTGCTGGAGCTGGATTTGATTATAGGCAGCTATGGTGGTCAGAGATGTTGTTATGGGCATACAGGCGATGTATTACGTCGAGTAGTCATACCTTGTAGGCGTATGCATGAGCTATGACAGCTGGTTGAGGTTGATATAGTGTGTTTATGCAGGGATCGGGTCTTTGGGAAATTCGGATGGAGAAAATTTTGGTTTTAAGGCTTATAAGTGTGGGCGAAAGGAATAATTTTCTGTTGAGATGGTCTTGTGGGGCCTACATGGATTCGGGTGATGTGGAATCACCCCCGGGTGTATGTAAGGTGAGTTCATGCAGTGATTTGATGACTTCGGAATGGTTCTTGGGACGTTCGAGGACAAACGTATGTTTAAGTGGGGGAGAATGTAACGACCCGATTAGTCGTTTTGAGTTCTATTATTCCATTCGGTAGTTTGAGACTTTGAATAGCTTCATATGATATATTATGACTTGCGTGTATGATTGGTTTTAGTTTTCGAGTGGTTCGGTATTGATTTGGAAGAATGACTCTCGATTTGGAAGCTTTAAGTTGGAAGAGTTGACCAAGGTTTGACTTTGGGTAAACGAACCCGGAGTTGAGTTTTTATGATTTCGATAGGTTTGTTTAATGATTTTGGACTTGTACGTATGTTCGGATTCGGTTTTGAAGTTTACTTGAAGTGCAATGCGGACTAGCCAAGGAGGCATTGAGTATTTTCCAAGATATGCTGGGGCATGGAGTTAGTGCGGATGAGTATTGTGTGACAACAGCACTTGCGGCCTGTGCTCATTTAGGTGCTCTTGAGCAAGGGAAATGGATTCATGAGCATGTTATGAAGAGAGAGTGGGTGGAATCTGATGTTTTTATCGGCTCTGCTCTTGTTGATATGTACGCTAAGTGTGGGTGTATTCACATAGCTTATGAGGTATTCGACAGCATGCCTACGAGAAACAAGCATTCGTGGGCAACAATGATTTGTGGGTTCGCGGTCCATGGTAGTCCGGAGGTAGCAATAAGCTGTTTGGAGAGGATGCAAGTGGTCGATGGACTTAAGCCTGATGGTATTGTCATTCTTGCAGTTTTAGCAGCGTGTGCACATGCAGGGCTTCATAAAGAAGGCCAGCTTTTGTTGGATAAGATGGAATCATTATATGATATTGCACCGGAACATGAACATTTCAGTTGTGTAGTGGACTTGTTATGCAGGGCTGGAAAATTGGATGACGCACTTAAGCTCATTAGAAGGATGCCAATGAAACCGCGGGCCTCAGTTTGGGGCACGTTATTGAGTGGTTGCCGAAATCACTACAATGTTAGTCTTGCAGAACTTGCCGTTAAAGAGATTTTGTTGGTAGAAGATGGCAATGAAGCTGAAGAAGATTCTGCTTATGTTCAGTTATCCAATATATATTTGGCAGCTCGACAATGTGATGATGCACGTCGAATCAGGAGGATGATTGGTGACAAAGGGCTCAGGAAGACCCCCGGGTACAGTGCAATTGAGATTGATGGGATGGTTAATGAGTTTGTAGCTGGAGATGTCTCCAATTCATGTTTAACTAACATACGTGAGGTGCTTGACTTGATATATCTGGATCCTGATTTCAACAACCTAATTTAGCATGAGCAAGCTTGCTTGTGTGTCACAACTCATATCACGAGTATTAGACAGCATGTTGTTGTAAGGGGCATTCAACTATTATTTGGAGATCAACTGGTCTGCAACTATGTTTTCTAGATGGAAGCAGACTTTAAGACCTGCAGCACCCTTTCAAGCTAAACTTGCCATGTTTTGTACCCTCAGCACCATGAGATCCTGCTACAGCCCCTGCTATTTGACCAGCCTATTGTGTTTCTCAATTTGGAGCAAAGGCATGAATTTGACAGTGTACTGCTGTCCAGCAGTTGTTTTCCCATGCTATATTCTTGAGGGAAAAGTCCATGTACCAATGGGAAGTGTGGAACTTGGGGCAAGCATACAAGTGTGGATTGTGATAAACTTCTAATGAAATTCGTGCTGCAGTAACCAGTCTACTATTTATCAACCCAAATTTGCATGGTACTAGCCTCATTAATTACTTATCTAGATGAAAAGGTGACACCAATTTAGGAAATGCTGCTTCTTTCTCAAAAAGTTATGCATTTACATGATAGGAAAGTACCATGGGCGTCCATAATTTTTAATTTTACATCTCCTTAAGAAATTCATTAGTTTAATCGGGTCTTGCTCTATTTTTCTCATTCTGAGAATACAAAGGACCTATTTAAGGTCACAGCTGCTGGAGGTGTCGACTAATATAGGCCAATTCATGTTTCGAAAAAAAAAAAGGTTACTTGAAGGATTCGACACTATTTGTCGAAAGTTGGCAATTTGAAGAACTTAAAAGTTCATAAGTATTACAATCCGTGATTTCGTACTTAGATTGCACCATGAGATAATTTGCATATAAGGGCCTAAGAACCCGAAAAATAGTTCAAATGTCAAGAAAAGAGCAAAAGGCATCGCAATGTTGGATATGCTACCGCAAAACCCACATGCGGGCCGCATATCCAACACTGAAATCGCAAACTGAGATGGCAGAAATCTGTGTCAGGGATGCGGTCATTATGCGACTGCATAATGCAAATGCGGACCACAAAAGTGACCTCCTTCATCGCATAATGAAACAGAGTTCTGGGCTGAAATCAACGTCAGGAATGTGGCCAGAATGCGGTCGCATTGTTGAAAATGCGAACCGCAAATCTGGCCTACTTTGTCGCAGAGTGTAACAGATTTCTGGGCCACGGTTCGCATCCAGAATGCGAACCGCATGTTGATTATGCGACGAGAATGCTACCGCAAACCTGAAAACGTCAGACACGTGTGTCACTTATTGACTGACCTATAAAAAGGGGTCCAACCTAGTTCTTTCTTCATTTTCTGAAGCTCAAAACAGAAGAAGACCCCCTGCGACCCTTTCTCAAGTCCCACACACAAACTTCAACCAATTTCTTCTCCTTTCAACTTCTAAATTGGAGAAAGAATCTAGAAATTAAAGAATTGGAGAAAAGCCCTAGCTGATTTTCCTCCTTCTACAAGCCCTAATTGAGAGTAAGGTTTAGAATTTGAAAGACCAAGGAGAAGGGCTGAGATATCCCACATGGAAGGTAAGTTATTACTCCCTTTCATGCAATCTTTCTCTTGGGAATTCATGGTATGTTGTTTATGCATGTAAGAACTCATGGGATGGTGATTGGGAGCCATGAGTTCAAGTTAACTAGTGGTAATGGACTGGGTTATGGTTGTTTTGGGTTGAATATTGAGTTGCATTGTGTTATCACTATGTTTGTAAAGTTATAGAGGAAGAAGGGTGTGGAGAAACACCATATAGAACTGAGGTTGTGATTAGTAATTACTATACCGGTTAAAGAACAATGATAGAATCGTTTCTTCTCTTGTAGACTAAGGAAATTGTAACAATTGCGTAGCTTGAGGATTGGTGCAGTATATACCAGGCATGTAAGACTATACCATTCTTTCTTTGCACGACTCCAATTATACAAATGCAATGAATTTACGAGCCCTCAAAGATACTCTATTCTTAGAAGCTAGGAGTGCCTTGATTGTTTCCCCTCTTATGGGAGGATTTGTTACAACCTGTAAAATACGTACATTTAATTATGCCACAGGGTAGTTTACGTAAAAGAAACCAAGAACCCGAAAAATGGTTTAAAGTTAAGAAAAAGAACAAAAGTGTCAAAATGCGGTCAAAATGCGGACCGCATAACACAAATGCGGACCGCAGAAGTGACATGTTCCATCGCAGAATGGAACAGAGTGTTGGGCTGAAGCTGTGTCAAAAATGCGTCCAGAATGCAGACCGTAGAACTGAAATGCGGACCGCATAATTGACACCCCCATCGCAGAATGAGGCAGAACACTGGACCAAACCAATGCCCAAAATGCGACCAGAATGCGATCGCATTTTGGAAAATGCGAACCGCATTCTGGCCCCTTCTGCGTCTCATAATGCGACAGATTTTTTAGGGTGAGATCTGCGACCAAAATGCGGACCGCATACCCTGTCTGCGGCGGGTATGCGATCGCATTTCTGACATTTTTTAGGTCCGTGTGCCACTTACACCTAGGCCTATAAAAAGGACCCAAAACCCGTCCCTTCCTCATTTTTCTAAGTCTGAACATAGCAGAAAGCCCCCAAAAACTTCTCTCAAAGCCCTCACATCAAAACAACCAAATCTCTCTCTTGCAAACACTAAATTGAAGAAGGGAAGTAAGGAATTGGAGAACTAAGGGAAACCCTAGCTGAATTTTCCCCTCCTTACAAACCCACATTGAAGTCAAAAGCCTGGAAATTGAGGAATAGAGGAAGAAGGTCAAATAATTCACATGCAAGGTAAGCTACTACTCCCTTTCATGTGGTTTTCCCCTTAAACATTCATGATAGGTGGGTTACATGCTTGTGAGAACTTAGAAGAGTATGACTAGGAGCTGCAGATTCAAATAAGTAAAGTTAAACGAAATGAGTCATGATTATTGAGGGTTGTAAATAAGTTGCATGTGCTGTAAATACAATTAACGAAGTAAGGGGAGAAAGGTGTAAAGAGCCACCACGTGAAATTTGGGAATTTGGTTATGATAGCCATCATGCGTAGTGAGTAACCGTTGAGCTGTTCGTTAATTGTAGATTAAAGAATTGTGGCAATTTTCGTAGCTTGAGAACCGACGCAATAAGTTCCAGGTATGTAAGACTACACCGTTCTGTCTTTTGCACGATTCCTGTTGAATACAATGTCTCAAAGAGCCCCAAAAGAATACTCTATTCATAGAAGCTAAGAGTGCTTGTATTGTTTCCCCTCTTATGGAGGTTTTTATATGTTGTTATCTATTTGACATTATGTCACCTTGAAAGTATAATCGATATAGGAGTTAAGTGTTATGTCACCATGAGAAAGGTAATCCATAAATGGCACGAGCATTGATACTAATGAAGAAATGATTAAAGGAGTCCAGCATGCAGTAGTTGTTTTATACATCGGACCGTTCGGTAAGTCGGCCGGGCAGGCACCTAGTGTGCGACTATATATAGAAGTATATGTTCTACTACACGGGGCCGAGCTATAGCCGGATGGGCAGTTATACACCGAGCCATTCTATACGTCGGCCGGGCAGGCACCCATTGTGCAATTATATAAACACCAGGCCGAACTAGATTCGGATGGGCAGTCACCACTGATCAGTTGGGAAGATAACGATAAAACCCACAGAGGCATGTTCATTGATTTCGATCCTGCATGGGCGTTTGTAATTGTTTAAAGTAATGACTATGTGATGTATGTGATAGGAATAACTTATATGAAAATGACAAGCCCACAGTGGCGCAGGTAGTGGTTTAAGGTAATGATTACGTAATGCATCCGGTAACGTGAATGTATATGAAACTGGCAAGCCTTGTAAGGGTGAAAATATATCTCTGTAATGATGGAAATGGGTCCTATGGTAATAATGTTATGGCTAGCTGCCCTCAGAGGCCATTCCGTCGCTATGAGTTGTCTGTTTCCATCCTAATGCTTATATTACTGCTTTCATGTTGTATTCCTGTCTTACATACTCAGTACATTTTTCGTACTGACGTCCTTTATTTTGTGGCCGCTGCATATCATGCTGCAGGTCCTAATAGATTGATTGACGGAGCTCCCCCACCACAGTAGACTACCAGTCCAGCAGATATTAGCAAGATTCATCCTTCGGACTTGCTACATTTTGGTATGGTTATATTAGAGACATTTTGGGCATGTCGGGGCCCTGTTCCGACATAGGATGTTTTGTGTTTATTCTCATAGAGGCTCATTAGACAATGTCAGTCGTATGTAGGCAAATGTTGGGTATGTATGTTTGTAAACCCTATGTCTAAAACATGATAATACGCTTCCACGGATTTGTATATGTATATGTATGTGCACGGAGTATGTCTCCGGTAGCGGTTTAATTTAATGATCTTTTTGTTTGAAATAATAAGTAAAAGACAGTAAATGAGTTAACGATGATGAAGGGTTCGCCGGTACTCTGCAAGCAGGGTCCGGTGCCCGTGTCGCGGGCCCGCCGGGCGGGGCGTGACAGGATTGATGTGTTGTTAGCTCTTCGACCGTACGTCTCCATGAAAGTATGAATTATATGAGTTTAGCATGCATTATCTATTTTACTACACCGAGCCGCGCTATAGTCGGCCGGGCGATGGCACCTATTGTGCAACTATATATAAACACCGAGCCGCGTTATGGTCGGCCGGGCGATGACACTTATTGTGCAAACCACTGATCAGTTGGGTATGATGATGAGGAGGCCCATAGAGGCGTATATATGTATATGATGATTTTAAAAGAATGTTTATATATATGTATATGCATGTGCACGACAGGCATGACACGGTTAGTCGCCCTCAGAGGCATTCAGATGGTACAGGTTGCATGTTTCTTATCTTGATGTTTATTATTGCTCTTATACTATGTTTCCCATCTTACATACTCAGTACATTATCCGTACTGACGTTCTTTGGTTGTGGACGCTGCATGTCGTGCTGCAGGTCCGGGCAGACAGATAGACGAAGCTCCCCCATCGTAGTAGGCTATCCAGTTCAGCAGATATTGGCAAGATTCATCCTTCGGACTTGCCACAGTCTTGGTATGCATTTTGTTATAGGCATTATGGGCATGTCGGGGCCCTGTTCCGACGTAGGTTGCACTATGTATGTTCTTGTAGAGGCTCATAGACAAGTGTTGGGTTATGTATAGACAATAGACAGTGGGTTGACTTATGTATAGTTGAATTGCCTTGTCGGCAAACATATGTATTTTGTTGTATGGTTTTGCATTGCAGCCTTGCGATATTATTTTTTGCCTTCCTTATTGTCTTGTTACCTCTTAATTATTGAGTCCCTCCCATGACTCCGTGCCTATTTGCTACTTGTCTTAACTGTATTACTTGCACACCTTAGTTGACACGTCTTTACTTGTCATGTTATTTTTGTAATATTTGTTGCATTCCTTTGATTATTACGTGGTCCCTTTATTGTGTACTCATACCTTTGATTGTAGAAATTCTTGTAAATTGAGTTATTGGATTGTTATGGTTAATTTAAATTGCTTGTGGATTGGGTTGCACGCCGCACGAGTGAAATAAGGGAGGATTGTGATATTGAAATATGGTGGGATCGGGTTGCATGCTGCAACGGGTGAATTAAAGGAGGATTGTGATATTGAAATACGGTGGGATCGGGTTGCACGCCGCAACGGGTGAAATAAGGGAGGATTATGATATTGATATATGATATACGGTGGGATCGGGTTGCGCGCCGCAACGGTTTGTACATGTGATACTTGATATTGTTTATTGATACTATGGTAGAATAAGGGAGGATTATGATATTGATAAATGATGATATGGTGGGATCAGGCTGCATGCCGCAACGGATTGTGTGTGTTATACTTACTGTGGGTGTTATGTCTTGTGTGAGTCATGCATCCTACATGAACTGTTGTATTAATTTAAGGTGTCTGTGTCGTGGTTATTTGGTGAATTGATTTTCAGGATGAATTTACTGCGCAGAGTCATTATCTCATACCCTGCTGAGTTGTTGGTAACATAACTGTTTTAAATAAAAGAATTATTAACATGCTTACCTTATGTGACTCTTAAGTTAAAACTCATCGTTTCATTCGGTACTTTACTATTCTTAATAGTCGTCATATTTCACTTTAATCGATTTCTCAACTTAATCTCCTTACCCTATCTGATGTTTTTACCTTACTTAAAAAGATTATTATTTTGTTTTAATTTAACAAATTCCATATTTAATTCAGTAGCTTATCCGATGCTTTATTTTATTTGGAAAATGTTATTTTATTCACCCAAATAATTTCTAAAATAAACTTATTTTATCATTTGATTTCCTACTTTATTCAAGGTTGTTATTATGGCTTAGCATATATAAATAAATCTCTTGAACATTTTAATTAGCATTTGACGTGGATACAATGTACATGGTGGCACATGGATTTTGCTGTGCGAATGTGATTTGGAAAAATGTTTGGTCATGAAGTGGCATACGTATAACATTTGAAAGTTGCGACTTATGATGTGAGATTATGAAGAGTGGTACCCGGGTAATTCTTGTTGTAAATTGTGTATTAGGAACAATTTGATTGATTGAGTTTCCATTCGTTTCTTTATTACCCGTCCATTTCTTGTTGCTATTCGTGCTTCTATTATTTTCACGGTTGGTTGTAAATTTATGATCCTTTTGCTGTTGGTCTTACATTGACGTTCTTTCCATTGTTAGCTTTTTAAGTTATATCCTGCACAAGGTTTACATGTCTGTTAGGTGTCTTGACCTGGCCTCGTCACTACCCTATCGAGGTTAGGCTTGATACTTACTGGGTACCGCTGTGGTGTACTCATGCTATGCTTCTGCACATTTTTATGCAGATCCAGGTACTTATGATGGAGTTGGTTTGAGACTTATGTCTGCACGGCTGGAGACTTCAAGGTATACCTGCTTGATGTTCGCAAGCTACGAAATCACCTTCTGTTGTATTTTATTTTCATTGTTTCCTATTATTCCGGGACACTGATGTATTGTTATTCCTAGTGACTCTTAGAAAATCTTATGACTTGTATTACCGGTTTTAGGACATTGTATCATGTTAAGATTGTTGACTTATTATAGAACCTTCTGTTTCATGCTTAATAGTAATTTGGTTTAAAATCTATTATTTAATCAACAAGTGTTAGGCTTACCTAGTCTTAGAGACTTGGTGTCATCACGACATCCTACGAAGGGAAATTGGGGTCGTTACAAGTTGGTATTAGAGCTCTAGGTTCATAGGTGCTACGAGTCATAAGCAAGTTTAGTAGAGTCTTGCGGGTCGATACGGAGACATCTGTACTTGTCTTCGAGAGGCTACGGAACTATTAGAAAATTCCACTTCTTTTATTCCTTATCGTGTGGCATTGATTCAGCTTGAAGTATATATCTTATATTCCTTTGCATCCACTTGTGTATCATACTGAACACTCAGTATCAGCTATGCGCCGACGGTTCGTGATGTTGTGGATGGGCTAGGAGGGAGCCAGGAATGCTAAAACATTGTCTTAACGTGTCGTCCAGACTGAGGATGCAGATGTATTGAGAGACCAGTCAGTTGTTCATGTGGGGGTGCAGCGGGTTCTGGCATCTGGTTGATAAGTAAGACCTTGGGAAGATTTAATTGGTTGCCTAATCGTCGCGATCATGGTAGGGTCATGAGGTGGATGATAATTTGAGGATAGTGGGTGGTATTAGAAACTATGTGGTTCGTATGGTATTTCTACTCAGTGAAAGGTACATATTATCATTCAAGGCACTGGAAGAAGCGAGTTTGACTGTCACGAGGATGGATATGCGCTTAGTAGATGATTTGAGATATCTCATGATTGGTGTTGTATAAGGTATGATGGTTAGTATTATGGATCATCGTGTGTTGTGTCCTATGGCTTCTCGCCAAGTGGGGGAGTCCACTATCGACAATCAGATTGCAAGGTCATGTGTTATATCAGTTCTAGCCTGCAGTGTACATGTGGTATTGAAGGGTTCCTCGGACTCTGTATATGATTAAGATCTGAGATTTATATGGGATAATGCTGGGACTTGCGGTATTTCTACGTCATTAATAATTCTACGCGTCCGCATCAGAGAGGTTAGAGAAACAACCTAAGACTCACAGAAGGTCTCTTCAGAGTGGATATCTCGGTTGCGGCATTATGGGGTGCTTCAGAGGAAATACAGTGGTTATGAGCTTCTGGGATACGTGGTTCGTGCTAGGATCTTCTACATTGAGCTTTAGTTTTGGGATCGTTGTGTATCGACAGGGCTTTCTAGAGAAGTGTCACCGTATTCTCTGCACCATGGGCATTGTGGAGGTGAGCGGAGTTGCTTTTACTATATTCTAGCTGTCAGGTGCATCATATCAATGGCGGCAAGTTTATGAGGAGGGTAGACCAGCGGATGCAGCACCACCCACTTGAGCTTATTTTCAGAGATGTTTTTGAGTGAGTTTGTTCCCCAGACCCGCGGGATGCGTGAAGCATAGAGTTCGAACAATTGCGTCAGGACACCATGACGGTGCTAGAGTACGCCATCAGGTTCAGTGAGTTATCCCGTCATGCACCTACTTTGGTTCCTACAGTCAGAGTGTGAGTCCACGGATTTACTGGGGAGCTCAGTTATGATCTTAGATTCAGCATGGCTCGGGAGTTGCAGACTAATACTCTATTTCAGCAGGTGGTGGAGATTGCCAGGATGTTAAGCATATTCGGGGTGAGGAGAGGGAGGATAAGGAGACCAAGAGGTCTCGAGGTTCAGGAGGGTCCAGTAGATTCTACTCTTCAGCGATGGCCCATCATGGCGGAAGTTCGGGCATTTGGCCAGTCCAGTCCGCACTTCAGACTACTCGTGGTGCTCCAGTTGGTCAGGGTACTCATGTGCGGCAGTCATCTTTTAGTACGACACGGGGTTCCTACAGTGGTTATTCCAGTTATCTGGCACAGACTCAGTACGAGCAGCCATGCCCGCAGAGAGGTTGTTATGAGTGTGGTGATACTAGGCACATCATGAGAGATTATCCCAGACTCGGGAGGGGCGGATTTTATCAGAGCACTCAGGCTACGAGCTCCATTCTAGTTGCTACTCCACCCGCACAGCTAGTTAGTGGTGGTAGACAGGCGAGTAGAGGGTGCCCTAGAGGGGGAGGCCCGGCCCGTTGATATGCTTTCTATGGTAGGGCTGAGGCCGCTACACCAGATGGTTCCATTACAGGTATGGTTTCGATTTGTTGTAGAGGAGCATCATTCTTATTTTGATTCGGTTCTGCTTATCGGGGTGAGTCCTCCTATCTTGCTTCACATATGGGCGAGTTTCGTGATTCTGTACTCTACTTATGTGTTTACCCCTGTTGGGAGAATCTATAGTGGTAGCCCGTGTCTATCATTTTGTTTCGTTCACTATTGAGAGCTATGAGACTAGAAGTGACTTTCTGTTACTCATTACGATAGGTTTTGATGTGATTTCTGAATGATTTGGTTACAATTTATGATTTAGATGCTTACCGGTATGGGGAGTTTGTTACGTGTTGTGATTTTGTGTCGCGGAGTTGAATTAGCGAAAGGTTTCGGTTGGTTATGTGTATTCTACTTGTGATTCATAGCTGAGAATGGATCTCCACATTTTCATGTAGTTTGATATGTTTGAACCAAGCTACGTGCCAAGGTGGAGTTATATTAGGAAGAGATCCTTGTGATTAGTTCATATGATTTAATTCTCCCTTGTAGAACTGATTTGTATTATGATACCGATAGGGAGTTGTGCCAGTCGGGCTTGTTTGATAGTTCTCTCATGTATTTCTCTTTGCATATTCAGTCATATTCGCATCGTGCTTATTGGGTTTTAGCTTGGGAGGTTTGTGCCCGGGTGGCATTAGATGTGGCTTATTGATTCGAGTGAATAGTCATGGGATCTTTATGTTTCTTGCATCATTGTCAGACACGTGTGTCATTTATTAACAGACCTATAAAAGGGATCCAAACCCGTTCCTTCATCATTTTTCTGAACTTAAACGTAGTAGAAGGCTCCCAACGACCCCTCTCAAAGTCCCACACGAACTCTAACCAATTTCTTCCCCTTCCAAGCTCTAAATTGAAGAAGGGATCAAGAAATTGAAGAACTAAAGAGAAACCCTAGCTGAGTTTCCTCCTTCTACGAACCCAAATTGAGAGCGAGACTTAGAAATTGAGAAATCAAGGAAAAAGGCTAGATAATCCACATGCAAGGTAAGTTATTACCCCCTTTCATGCAATTTTCTCTTGGGCATTCATGATATGTTGTTGCATACCTGTAAGGACTCGTGGGAGGGTGATTGGAAACCATGAAATCAAGATAATTACTGCTAAATGGAATGGGTTATGGTTATTTTGGGTTGTAGATGAGCTGCATATGTTATAACTATGTTTGATAAGATTTAGAGGAGGAAGGGTGTGAAGAAGCACCATACAAAAATTAGGGGATTTCAATTAATGATAAGCTATGACGCTTAGCAAGTAACGGTAAATTGTCCTTTAATTGTAGACTAAGGAATCGTAGCTGTATATACCAGGTATGTAAGACTATACCGTTCTTTCTTTTGCACGACTCCTATTGATTACAATGCAATGAACGAGCCCCAAAAGAATATTCTATTCTTAGAAGTTAGAGTTGCTTATATTGTTTCCCTCTATGGAAGGATTGCTCTTGTTCTTATGATATCATTGTTGTTGGTATTTCTTGAGTCTTATAAGGTTCATGTTAAAGAGATATTCTTAATTACGTGTAAAAAGGGTCTGGAACATATTTTCATAAGTGAGCATGCAATATATATATATATGAATAATCTAATTCCTATGACCGAGCCTAACGAAGGCCGGATATGTTATGGCCGAGCCTAATGAGGGCCGGGTATGTTATGACCGAGCCTAATACGGCCGGGTAAGATATGGTATGATATGATGATGATGATAAGCCCACAGAGGCATATGTTGATGTACAAAGTTGATGACGAGCCCACAGAGGCGTATGTAATTGTATGAGGTAACGACTATGTAAACGTATATGATAACAATAAATGTATATGAAAATGGTAAGCCCATAGAGGTGTATGTATAAGATGATGATAATGATAATGAACATGAATATGACGATGTTAGAAAGGTTATGTGTGTATGCATAAGCACGACGAACATGTCATGGTTAACCACCCTCAGACGCGCTCAGATGGTACAGGTTATATGTTTCCTATCCTGATTCTTATTATTGCTCTTATATTATGTTTCCCATCTTACATACGCAGTACCTTATCCGTACTGACGTCCTTTATTTGTGGATGCCGCATGTCGTGCTGCAAGTCCTGATAGACTGATAGACGGAGCTCCCCCACCGCAGTAGGCTATCCAGTTGAGCAGATATTGGCAAGATTCATCCTTCCGACTTGCTATAGCCTTGGTATGCCTATATAGGCATTTTGGGCGTGTCAGGGCCCTGTTCCGACGTAGGTTGTATGATGTATGTATCAGTAGAGGCTCATAGACAAATGTCAGTGTACGCATAGACAAGTGTCGGTCCATGTACGTGTACAGTCAAGTATTGAATTATGTTTAGACAATGGGATGACTTATGTACAGCTGAATTGCCTTGTCGGCAAGCATATGTATTCTGTTGTATAGCTTTTGCACAATGGCCGTGTCGCCCGTGGCATGTTGAATATGTATGCCAACGTCATGATACAGTGTTTCTGTGGATATATGTGTATAAAATGTGTTGTTATCGAAAGGTCCAAGTTAATTATGATCATTGTTGTTATGAATATGGGCATTCACCGGCCATCTAAATAGTAAAGAAAGTAAGATAGCAGATATGAAGGGTATGCCGGCACTCTGCGAGCAGGGTCCGGTGCTATGTCGCAGCCCTCCGGTTGGGTCGCGACAGAATTGGTATCAGAGCAAGGTCGTGTCCTAGAGATTGTCTATGAGCCGTGTCTAGTAGAGTCTTGATTATGGGTGTGTAGCGCGCCACATTTTATAATCAGGAGGCTACTTGGCATTTAGGAAATGTTACCTTCTTTCTAAATCTAGATCGTGCGTAGAGCTGAGTTGTAAGCACTCTAACATTCGCTTTGTTTTCCCTATAGCGATGACTTTGAATAGAAAGCGAACGAGTAATTGACGACTTGATACAGAAGCGGGCGAGGGTACCAGTCAGGTGCCCCAAGATAGAGGAGGCCAAAGTGAGCCTCGAAGTGAAATGCCTTCTCGGACCTCATCTAGTCCTCCTTCTCCAGAGGATATCAGGAGCCACCCAGCATCTCCAGTCCCTTCTTCTGGTACTACAGACCAGGACTTGAGGACCGCAGTACAGTTGTTGACTAGCCTAGTAGCTTCTCAGGCTCAGAGGCATAATACCGGTGCTACTGAAAGACCAGTTAGTGCGAGGGTTCGTGACTTCATCAATTTGTATCCTCCAGTGTTTACCAGGTCTGATCCTAAGGAGGACCCGCAGGTTTTTATTGACCAGATACACCGCACCCTGCGGGTTATGCATGTCACGACCCAACCGGAAGGCCGCGACATGGCACCGGACCCTGCTTGCAGAGCGCTAGCGTACCCTCATATCAGCTATCTTACTTTCTTTGTTATCTACAAAGCCTGTCATACGCGTGCAGTTTCGAACAACATCACAGTGGGCTAAAACGTCATACCATGACATAAACGTGCTTATATACATAGTGTGCCAACGGGGCTACAGTGCAAAACTATACAACATAATACATATGCCGACGAGGCAATACAACTGTACATGAGTCAACCCAACACTGGTCTATACATACATTAACATTTGTCTATAAGCCTCTACAAGAACATACATTAAGCAACCTATGTCGGAACAGGGCCCCGACATGCCCAACATATCTACACAAGGTGCATACCAAGGCTGTAGCAAGTCCGAAAGATGAATCTTGCTAATATCTGCTGAATCCGGATAGCCTACTGATGTGGGGGGAGCTCCGTCTATCAGTCTATTAGGACCTGCAGCATGACATGCAGCGTCCACAATAAAGGACGTCAGTACGGATAATGTACTGAGTATGTAAGACAGGAAAACATAATATAAGAACGATAGTATAAGCATCAGGATAGAAACATGTAACCTGTAATAAGTGAATTGCCTCTGAGGGCAGCTAACCATGACCTATTCGTAGTGCTCATGTCTATACACATAACTCTTATAACATTATCGCATACATGTTAGTTATCATTATCTTCGCCTTATATTCACGCCTCTGTGGGCTTGCCATTTTCATATACATTTATTGTTATCGTACACGTTCACATAATCGTTACCTCATACAATTACATACGCCTTCATGGGCTCATCATCATCATACGCCTCTGTGGGCTCATCATCATCATATGCCTCTGTGGGCCCATCATCATCATATGCCTCTGTGGGCTCATCATTATCATATCATAGCATATCTTACCCGGCCGTACTAGGCGCAGTCATAACATACCCGGCCTTCATTAGGCGCGGTCATAAGAATTAAATTACACATATATAATACATTGCATGCTCATTCATTAAACGTGTTTCAAACCCTTTTTAGTGACATACGATTATTACCCTCTTTTCTACATATAATTAAGAATGTCTCTTTAACATGAACCTTGTAATACTCACGGAATACCATCAACATTGATATCATAACAACAAGAGCAATTCTTCCTTAGAGGTAAACAATACAAGAAATCCTAACTTCTAGGAATAGAGTATTCTTTTGGGGCTCGTTCATAGCATTGTATTCAATAGGAGTCGTGCAAAAGAAAGAACAGTATGGTCTTACATACCTGGCGTTTACTGTGCCGGTTCTCAAGCTACGCAATTTGCCACAATTCCTTAGTTTACATTTAAGGAACAATCCAACCATTATTCACCAAACGTTATAACTATCGTCAATCATATTACTTCTAGTCATGCATGGTGCCTACCCACACCCCCTTTTCCTCCTCTAAAACTCAATAACCATGGTTACTACACATGCAATTCGTTTACGACCCATAATACCCATGACCCATTCAGTGTAGCCATACTTATCTTGATTTCATGGTTTCTAGTCACCCTCCCATGAGTCCTTACAGGCATGCAACCTCCTTATCATGAAAGTTCAAGGGAAAATTACATGAAAGAGAGTGGTAACTTACCTTGAATGCGAATTATCTAACCCTCTCCTTCGATTCCTTGAATTCTAGGTCTTGCCCTCAATGTGGGTTCGTAGGAGGAGGAAACTCAGCTAGGGTTTCTCTTTAGTTCTTCGATTTCTTGATTTCCTTCATCAATTTGGAGTTTGGAAGAGAAGAAATTGGCTTTGTTGGTGTGGGGGCTTTGAGAGGGGTCGTCTGGGACCTTCTACTATGCTTAAGCTTTAGAAAATGAAGAAGGAACGGGTTTGGGTCCCTTTTATAGGCTTGGCAATAAGTGGCACTTGTGCCTGACATTTTTAGATTTTCGATCGCATATCCGCCGCAATTAGGACATGTGGTTCGCATTCTGGTCGCAAATCTCAACCCAGAATTCTGTTGCATTATGCGATGCAGAAGGGCCAGATTTGCGGTTCGCATTTCCAACAATGCGATCGCATTCTAGTCGCATTTCAGATGCGGATTCAGCCGGTATCTCTATTCCATTCTGTGATGGAAGATGTCACATTTGCGGTCCGCATTTGCATTTATGTGGTCCGCATACTGGCCGCATATATGACAAAATTTCAGCCCAGAACTCTGTCTCAGTTTGCGACCCTGGTGTTGGATATGCGGTCTGCATTTGTGCTTTGCGGTCGCATATCCAACTATGCGACACTTCTGCTCTTTTTCTTAACTTTTGAACTATTTTCCGGGTTCTTAGGTCCTTATATGCAAACTACTTCACAGCGTATTCTAATGTACGAATTTACGGGTTGTAACAATGCATGCCAGTGACACAGAGGCAGTAGAACTGGCTTCTTATCGATTATGGAATTTAGCAGTCTTCTGGTACGACAGTTGGGAGAGATCCAGGGGTCCGAATGCTCCCCACCTGTGTGGAATGAATTCTCTGAGGCGTTCCTTCACCACTACTTGCCAGTTGAGGTACGACGAGCTAAGGCTGATAAATTCTTGAACCTCAAACAAGGTAATATGAATGTACGAGAGTACAGTATGCAATTTCACTCTCTGGCAAGGTATGCTCCCCACATGGTGGCCGAGATGAGCGACAGGGTTCACTTATTCGTGAACGGATTGGGACCGCATTTAATAAATGAATGCACAACGGCCTCCTTGATAGAGGGCATGGATATATCCCGTATTCAGGCCTATGCCCAGACTATAGAGGATTGTAAACTGTATAAAGGGAGGATAGGGAGCAGGAGAGGAGCCCGCATAAGAGAACAAGATTTGCAGGGTATTCTGGTGACTCCCGGAGTAGTGTAAGGCCCCATTCTTCGAGGAGTTCGGCACCACCTGTATCTAGTGCCCCTCGACAGTTTCAGAGTTCGCGGGCATCAGGCTCGCCCCATCACAGGGTTACTAGTCAGATGCGATCCCCCGTTGTGAGCAGTGCGGCAGGACCCACTTTGGACCGTGCCATCGAGGTTCGGATATATGCTATTTTTGCGAACAGCCTGGCCATATGATGCGGGACTGTCCTTACAGAAGGGACAGTGGTATGGCTCAGCAAACTGGATCTGTGGCTGGTTCTTCCTTATCAATTCGGCCTCCAGCACGGGGTCCCCAGCAGCCAGCAGGTCGTGGCAGAGGTAGCGGTATAGTACCGAGCTCAAGTGGTGTTCAAAACCGAATATATGCCCTAGCAGGTCGACAGGATCTTGAGTCATCTCCTGGTGTTGTCACAAGTATATTATCAGTGCTTTCTCATGATGTATATGCATTGATTGATCCCGGATCCACATTGTCTTATGTTACACCCCTTGTGGCTGATAAGTTTGATGTTGAACCTGAGTTAATAAGTAAACCATTTGCGGTATCTACTCCAATAGGAGATTCCGTGGTAGTCAAGAGAGTGTATAGAGGTTGCACTGTGACGATTTGTAGTCGTCAAACCTCGGCAGATTTATGTGAATTAGAAATGGTTGATTTTGATGTGATAATGGGAATGGATTGGCTGGAATCATGCTATGCGAGTGTTGATTGTCATACGAAGATGGTTAGATTTCAATTTCCTGGTGAACCCATCCTTGAATGGAAGGAAAACATTGCTACGCTGAAAGGTAGGTTTATTTCCTACCTTAAGGCAAGAAAGATGATCTCCAAAGGTTATATCTACCATCTTGTTCGCGTTATGGACACGGAGGCGAAGTCGCCCGTTCTACAATCAATTCCTGTAGTCAATGAATTTCTGGATGTCTTTCCAGATGAACTCCCAGGTCTTCCTCCTGAAAGGGAGATTGAGTTTGGCATCGACGTGTTGCCTGATACTCACCCAATTTCTATCCCTCCATACAGAATGGCCCCAGCAGAATTGCGAGAGTTGAAAGTACAGTTGAAGGACTTGCTGGATAAAGGCTTCATTAGGTCTAGCACTTCACCTTGGGGTGCTCCAGTCTTGTTCGTACGAAAGAAAGACGGATCGTTACGGATGTGTATCGATTATCGTCAGTTGAATAAGGTCACCATAAAGAACAAATATCCACTTCCAAGAATTGATGACCTGTTTGAGTCCAGGGAGCCAAATATTTCTCCAAAATTGACCTGGGTTCAGGATATTTTCAGTTGAGAGTCAAGGAGAAAGATATTCCAAAAACAGCCTTCCAACAAAATATGGGCATTTCGAGTTCCTAGTAATGTCGTTTGGGCTAACAAATGCCCCGGCAGCTTTCATGGATCTCATGAACACAGTATTCAGGCCCTATCTTGATGTGTTCGTGGTGGTGTTCATTGATGATATTCTAGTGTATTCCCGTTCAGAGGCAGAACATACAGGTCACTTGCGGATAGTCTTGCAGACCCTTCGGGATCACCAGTGTTATGCAAAGCTCTCCAAATGTGAATTTTGGCTGAACTCAGTAGCGTTCTTAGGCCACGTGATATCTGATGAGGGTATTAGTGTCGATGCTCAAAAGATCGACGCAGTCAAGAATTGGCCAAGACCTACTACGCCATTAGAAGTCCGTAGCTTCTTGGGGTTAGAAGGATACTACAGGCGGTTTGTAGAAGGATTTTCTTCTATATCAGCACCATTAACTAAGCTGACCCAAAAAGCTACCAAATTCCAATTGTCGGAGTTTGTGAGTGG
This sequence comes from Nicotiana obtusifolia, assembly GCA_002018475.1. Classification (NCBI taxonomy): domain Eukaryota; kingdom Viridiplantae; phylum Streptophyta; class Magnoliopsida; order Solanales; family Solanaceae; genus Nicotiana; species Nicotiana obtusifolia. The sequence goes on along the minus strand of MCJB01039975.1, from coordinate 97,336 downwards.
AGCTTTCAGGAACTGAAAGATCGATTAACATCTGCTCCAGTTCTTACTCTTCCCGAAGGAACTGAAGGTTATGTGGCATATTGTGATGCCTCCGCCATAGATTTGGGATGTGTATTGATACAGCATGGGAAGGTGATCGCTTATGCTTCGAGACAATTGAAGAAGCATGAAAAGAATTATCCGACCCATGATTTGGAATTGGCTGCAGTAATATACGCTTTGAAGACATTGCGACACTATCTATATGGTGTCCATGTTGACATCTACACAGACCATAAAAGTTTGCAATACATCTTCAGTCAGAAAGAGTTAAATTTGAGACAACGATGTTGGCTCGAATTGCTGAAGGACTACGACGTTGAAATATTGTATCATCCGGGCAAAGCCAATGTTGTGGCAGATGCCCTCAGTCGTAAGTCGATGGGAAGTTTACTGCACATTGAAGCAGGTAAACGGAGTTTAACTGAAGAGCTTCATCAGCTAGCTAACATGAGAATCAAGTTGTTAGACTCCGAGAACGGAGGTGTTGTTGTACATAATACATCCGAATTATCTCTCGTAGCCGAGGTGAAAACACGGCAATACGGAGATCCCACCTTGTTGCGATTAAAAGAGAGCATTCAGCAAGGTAGAATTTTAGCTTTTGAGATCGCAGGAGATGGAACACTGAGGTGCCAAGGCCGATTATGTGTGCCTAATGTAGCAGGGTTGCGAGAGAAGATCATGAGGGAAATTCATCAATCCCGATATTCCATCCATCCTAGCTCAACAAAGATGTATCATGATGTCAAGGAGCAGTACTGGTGGGATGGTTTGAAGAGGTCTATTGCAGAACTTGTAGCCTAGTGCCCCAATTGCCAACAGGTAAAGATAGAACATCAGAAACCTGGTGGATTGCTTCAGGATATAGAGATCCCAACCTGGAAATGGGAGGTAATTAACATGGACTTCATTGTTGGATTACCTCGCTCCAGTCGTAAGTTCGACTCCATCTGGGTGATAGTGGATCGACTTACCAAATGTGCTCATTTTCTGCCGGTTAAGACAACCTACACAACTGAAGATTATGCAAAGTTGTACATCAAGGAAATCGTTAGACTTCATGGGGTACCAATGTCTATTATATTAGACAGAGGATCCCAATTCACAGCCAACTTTTGGAAGTCTTTTCAGAAAGGTCTGGGTAAACAAGTGAATCTCAGCACTGCTTTTCATCCGCAAACTGACGGACAGGCTGAACGTAACATTCAGACACTGGAAGATATGCTGCGAGCATGTGTTCTAGATTTCAAAGGTAGTTGGGATGACCATCTTCCACTTATAGAGTTTGCTTACAATAACAGCTACCATTCCAGTATTAAGATGGCCCCATATGAGGCACTATATGGGAGAAGATGTAGATCACCAGTTGGGTGGTTTGAAATTGGTGAAACTGAATTATATAGGCCAGATCTGATTCACCAAGCTATTGAGAAAGTGAAGGTGATACAGGAACGATTAAAGGCGGCACAAAGTAGGCAAAAGTCCTACTCTGACGTCGGTCCGTACAAAATCCTTCGACGAATTGGGCATGTTGCCTATGAGTTAGAACTACCATCCGAAATGGAATTTGTCCATCCGGTATTCCATGTGTCCATGTTGAGTAAATGTATTGGAGATCCTTCTCGGGTCATCCCCATCCAAGATATACAGATGGCGGAGGATCTAACATACGAAGAGATACCAGTGGCTATATTAGACCGACAAATCCGCAAGCTAAGGACAAAGGATGTAGCTTCTGTCAAGGTATTATGGAGGAACCGAAATATAGAGGAAATGACATAGGAGGCAGAGGAAGAAATGAAGACTAAGTACCGTACTTGTTCCACAATGTAAATAATGATGATGCTGAAGAAACACAGAATACATTGAAAGGAGAAGCGTCCGTACGAGGTAAGTAGGAACTTGAGCTACTCTTCATTATTACCTTTCATTTAATGCTATGGTGCACTTGTTTCCGTAGATCCCTACATTCGAGGACGAATGTTCCTAGGGGGGAGAGTGTTACAACCCGAAAATTCGTACGTTAGAATACGCCGTGAGATAGATTACATATAAGAGCCTAAGAACCCGGAAAATAGTTCAAAGGTTAAGAAAAAGAGCAAAGATGTCACATAGTTGGATATGCGACCGCAAAGCACAAATGAGGACCGCATATCAAACACCAAGATCGCAAATCGAGACAGATTTCTGGGCAGAATTTGTGTCAAAAATGAGGCTAGTATGCGAACCGCATAATGCAAATGCGGACCGCAAATGTGACATCTTCCATCGCAGAATGGAACAAAGTTCTGGGTTGAATCCGCGTCAGAAATGCAACTAGAATGCGGTCGCATTATTAAAAATGCGAACCACAAATCTGACCCTTCTGCGTCACATAGTGTGACAGATTTCTAGGTTGAGATTTGCGACCAGAATGCGAACTGCATGTTATATTTGCGGTAGACATGCGATCGCAAACCTGAAATTGTCAGACACGTGTGTCATTTATTAACAGACCTATAAAAGGGACCCAAACCCGTTCCTTCATCATTTTTCTGAACTTAACCATAGTAGAAGGCCCCCAACGACCCCTCTCAAAGTCCCACACGAACTCTAACCAATTTCTTCCCCTTCCAAGCTCTAAATTGAAGAAGGGATCAAGAAATTGAAGAACTAAAGAGAAACCCTAGCTGAGTTTCCTCCTTCTACGAACCCAAATTGAGAGCGAGACTTAGAAATTGAGAAATCAAGGAAAAAGGCTAGGTAATCCACATGCAAGGTAAGTTATTACCCCCTTTCATGCAATTTTCCCTTGGGCATTCATGATTTATTGTTGCATGCCTGTAAGGACTCGTGGGAGGGTGATTGGAAACCATGAAATCAAGATAATTACTGCTAAATGGAATGGGTTATGGTTATTTTGGGTTGTAGATGAGCTACATGTGTTATAACTATGTTTGATAAGATTTAGAGGAGGAAAGGTGTGAAGAAGCACCATACAAAAATTAGGGGATTTCAATTAATGATAAGCTATGACTCTTAGTAAGTAACGGTAAATTGTCCTTTAATTGTAGACTAAGGAATCGTAGCCATTGCGTAGCTTGAGAACTGGTGCAGTATATGCCAGGTATGTAAGACTATACCGTTCTTTCTTTTGCACGACTCCTATTGATTACAATGCAATGAACGAGCCCCAAAAGAATATTCTATTCTTAGAAGTTAGGGTTGCTTATATTGTTTCCCTCTATGGAAGGATTGCTCTTGTTCTTATGATATCATTGTTGTTGGTATTTCTTGAGTCTTATAAGGTTCATGTTAAAGAGATATTCTTAATTACGTGTAAAAAGGGTCTGGAACATATTTTCATAAGTGAGCATGCAATATATATATATGAATAATCTAATTCCTATGACCGAGCCTAATGAAGGCCGGATATGTTATGGCCGAGCCTAATGAGGGCCGGGTATGTTATGACCGAGCCTAATATGGCCGGGTAAGATATGGTATGATATGATGATGATGATAAGCCCACAGAGGCATATGTTGATGTACAAAGGTGATGACGAGCCCACAGAGGCGTATGTAATTGTATGAGGTAACGACTATGTAAACGTATAACAATAAATGTATATGAAAATGGTAAGCCCACAGAGGCGAATGTATAAGATGATGATAATGATAATGAACATGAATATGACGATGTTAGAAAGGTTATGTGTATATGCATAAGCACGACGAACATGTCATGGTTAACCGCCCTCAGAGGCGCTCAGATGGTACAGGTTATATATTTCCTATCCTGATGCTTATTATTGCTCCTATATTATGTTTCCCGTCTTACATACTCAGTACCTTATCCGTACTGACATCCTTTTTTGTGGATGCTGCATGTCGTACTGCAGGTCCTGATAGACTGATAGACGGAGCTCCCCCACCGCAGTAGGCTATCCAGTTCAGTAGATATTGGCAAGATTCATCCTTCGGACTTGCTATAACCTTGGTATGCATTCTGTATAGGCATTTTGGGCGTGTCAGGGCCCTGTTCCGACGTAGGTTGTATGATGTATGTATCAGTAGAGGCTCATAGACAAATGTCAGTGTATGCATAGACAAGTATCGGTCCATGTACGTGTACAGTCAGGTATTGAATTATGTTTAGCCAATGGGCTGACTTATGTACAGCTAAGTTGCCTTGTCGGCAAGCGTATGTATTCTGTTGTATAGCTTTTGCACAATGGCCGTGTCGGCCGTGGCATGTTGAATATGTATGCCTACGTTATGATACAGTGTTTCTGTGGATATATGTGTATAAAATGTGTTGTTATCGGAAGTTCCAAGTTAATTATGATCATTGTTGTTATGAAGGTGGGCATTCACCAGCCATCTAAATAGTAAATAAAGTAAAATAGCAGATATGAAGGGTACGCCGGCACTCTGCGAGCAGGGTCCGGTGCCATGTCGCGGCCCTCCGGTTGGGTCGCGACATAAGTGGGGGAGAATTTAACGACTTGATCGGTCATTTTGAGCTCTAGTGTTCCGTTCGGTGGTTTGAGACTTTGAATAGCTTCATATGATATATTATGACTTGCATGTATGATTGGTTTTAGTTTCCGAGTTGTTCGGCATTGATTTGGAAGAATGACTCTCTATTTGAAAGTTTTTAAGTTGGAAGAGTTGACCAAGGTTTGACTTTTGGTTAAATGGACCTAAAATTGAGTTTTTATGATTCGGATAGGTTCGTATGATGATTATGGACTTGCACGTATGTTCAGACTCAATTTTGAAGGTTTCTCGAAGGATTCGACACTATTTGTCGAAAGTTGGCAATTTGAAGAACTTAAGAGTTCATAAGTTTGACCAAGAGTTGACTTTAGTGTTATTGGACAACAATTGGTGTTCCGAGACTTTGGATAGGTCTATATAGTTGAATTGAACTTGTGTGCAAAATTTGGAAGTAATCCGAAGTCTTTAAGTGTGATTCAGACACTCTTTTGAAAGAATGAAGATTTAACAACTTAAGAGAAATTCTATTCGGTTTGAGCCTCGATTCTTTGTTGTGATGTTCCCGTGGGTGTTTTGAAGCTTAGGATAAGATTAAATAATGTATTTGTATTTGTTGGTATGATTAAATGGGGTCTCGAGGGGCTCGGGTGTGTTTTGAATCATTGGTTGAGAAACTAATTAAGTTAAAGGTGTGAAGTTATTTTGGCTAGATTTGAACTGTCCGGAGGTTGTTTCACACGAGAAGGTTAGTTTAGAGTATCGGTTTAGCTTCTTTGAGGTAAGTATCTTATCTAACTTTTTGGGGGAGGGGGGGCACTACCCTTTAGGATTCGAGTTCATTGTGCTATTTGTGTTATGTGAAAATCGTGTACGCAAGGTGCGAGTGGCTACAAGGGCTATATATGGTATTTGACTAGTTTAGGTTATCTACACTCTTTTCATGCCATTAATTGAATTGTCATGACGTGTTATATCTCTCATTATTAATCTACTCTTACATGCTCTATTTGACGTTGTTAGCACTTATTGTACCTCTTACTTGTTATTTTGCCCTTATATGCTTGAGTTAAAGTTATTGTCTTCCTTATTGTCTTGTTACTTCTTAATTTTTGAGTCCCCTCCATGACTCCGTGCCTTCTTGCTACTTGTCTTAACTGTTTTACTTGCATACCTTAGTTGTCACGTGCTTTACTTGTCCTGTTGTTTTTGTAATATTTTTTGCATTCCTTTGATTATTACGTGATTTCTTTATTGTCGTGTACTCATACCCTTTGATTGTAGAAATTCTTGTAAAATAAAATATTGGATTGTTGTTGTTAATTTAAATTACTTGTGGATCGGGTTGCGCGCCGCACGGGTGAAATAAGGAAGGATTGTCATATTGAAATACGGTAGAATTAGGTTACACGCTGCAATGGGTGAAATAAAAGAGGATTGTGATGTTGAAATACGGTGGGATCGGGTTGCACGCTGCTACGGGTGAAATAAGGGAGATTATGATATTGATATATGATATACGGTGGGATTGCGTTGTGCGCCGCAACTGTTTGTATATGTGATACTTGATATTGTTTATTGATACTATGGTGGAATAAGGGAGGATTATAATATTGATAAATGATGATACGGTGGGGCCGGGTTGTGCACCTCAACGGATTGTGTGTGTTATAGTTTCCGTTGTTGTTATGTCTTGTGTGAGTCATGCATCCTACGTGAACTGTTGTATTAATTTAAGGTGTCAATCTGTGCTTCCGTGGTTACTTGGTGAATTGATTTTCAAGATGAATTTACTGTGCAGAGTTATTATCTCATACCCTACTGAGTTATTGGTAACATGCTTACCTTATGTGACTCTTAAGTTAAAACTCGTCATTTTATTCGGTACTTTACTATTCTTAATAGTTGTCATATTTCACTTTAATTGATTTCTTTATTTAATCTCCTTACCATATCTGATGTTTTTACCTTACTAAAAAAATTGTTATTATGTTGTAATTTAACAAATTCTATATTTAATTCAGTAGCGTATCCGATACTTTATTTTATTTGAAAAATATTATTTTCTTCACCCAAATGATTCTAAAATAAACTTATTTTCTCATTTGATTCCCTATTTTATTCAAGGTTGTTATTATGCCTTAGCATATATAAATAAATCTCTTGAACATTTTAATTAGCATTTGACGTGGATACAATGTACATGGTGGCACGTGGGTTTTGCCGTGTAAAAGTGATTTGGAAATATGTAGACACGAGGTGCCATACGTATAAGATTTGAAAGTTGCGACTTATTATGTGAGAATATGAAGAGTGGTGCCTCGGGTAATTCTTGTTGTAAACTGTGCATTAGGAACAATTTGATTGATTGAGTTGTCATACGTTTCTTTATTACCCGTCTATTTCTTGTTGCTATTCGTGCTTCTATTAATTCACTGTTGATTGTAAATTTGTGATCCTTCTGTTATTGGTCTTACATTGACGTTCTTTCCATTGTTAGCTTTAAGTTATATCCTGCCGAGGTTAGGCTTGTTACTTACTGGGTACCACTGTGGTGTACTCATGCTATATTTTTGCACATTTTGTGCAGATCCAGGTACTTATGATGGAGTTGGTTTGAGACTTATGTCTGCCCGGCTGGAGACTTCAAGGTATACCTGCTTGACGTTCGCAGGCTCCAAAGTCACCTTTTGTTGTATTTTATTTCCATTGTTTCCTATTATTCCGGGACAGTGATGCTTGTGACTCTTAGAAAAGCTTATGACTTGTACTACCGGTTTTGGGACATTGTATCATGTTGAGATTGTTGACTTATTATAGAAACTTCTGTTTCATGCTTAATAGTCATTTGGTTAAAAATCTATTATTTAATCAACAAGTGTTAGGCTTACCTAATCTTAGAGATTAGGTGGCATCACGACATCCTACAGAGGGAAATTGGGGTCATGACATAATCTCAATAATGACATAATGAATGAGAAATACTCAACAGGGAAAGATATATTCAAAAATCAACAACTTCAACCTCAATGTGATAATAGCTTTGACCATTTCAACATCAATAACCCAACAAGAAGATAATTCCCAAAGTAAGAGTAATGCAACAATAAAAAGGTAACAAGATAATAAGGAAGGTAGCAAATTCAACAAAAGCATATGAGAGAAAATATAACAAGTAAGGGGTAGAACAATTGCTAGCAATGTCAAATAAATCATGTAAGAGTAGATTAACACATGTAAGAGTAGATTAACAATGAAAAATATAAATATGTTATGATAATTCAATTAAAGGCATGAAAAGAGTCGAAATAACCTAAACCGGTCAAATACCACATATAGCTCGTGTACACACTTGTCACCTCGCGTACACGTCTTCCACATAACACAAATAGCACAATCAATCCAAATCCTAAGGGGTAGTTCCCCCACACAAGGTTAGGCAAGATATTTATCTCAACTAGGCCAACTCAACCCTCGAAATAGTTTTTCCCCTAAAACTCGCTTCTGTGCAGCTTAAATCTAACCAAAAATGACTTAACAACATCAAACAATGCGAGAAAAACCAATTACAATAGATAAAGCTATGATCTTTACACATTTCCCAAAAAGTCAACAAAATCAACCCGGGCACGCCCGGTCAAAACTTGGGTTTAAAGGTAAATTCCGGCTACCCATAACCTCGCGAGTCCATATGTGTGTTTTGTTTTCAAATCCTAATCTAAATCGACTCTCAAAACTCAAATCTTCATATTGTTTTTCATAACTTTGACAAAATTCCCAAATTTCCTCTTTGATTCTCATAAATTTGATGTTAAATTTAAGATATAATTATGAAATATAGTTGAAAATTGATTAGAATCACTTACCCAAAGTTTGTAGAGGAAAATACCATCTCCAAATTGCCTCCTATCAAGTCTAGGATTCTAAAATATGAGAAATGAGACTAAATCCCGACTTTCCAGCCATTATGTTTAGTTGTAGGTGTCGCAATTGTGACACTCGGTTCGCAATTGCAAATCTTCGCAATTGGGAAATGAATAACTCGCAATTGCGGCTACTGACAACCTAAGGTGACTTCGCAAATGCGACCATGGGTTCGCAATTGCAAACCTTGTCCCCGTCGCACATGCGACAATAATTATTGCAATCACGAAACTACCCAACATTGCCTAACTTTGTAAATGTGAAAATTGCGATACCTCAAACTCCCCTGTCATGTTCGCAATAGCGATGATGGTGCTCGTAATTGCGATAACTGTAGCACCAGCACACCAGCAGTCTATTTTCAGTTCAAATCATTCCGAGACACGTCCGAAACTCTTCAGGGCTCCAAATCAAACATCCATACAAGTCTAAAAACATCATATGAACTCGCCCCCTCGCGCGATCAAATCGCAAAACTGACATCTAGAACAATGAATCAGACATCAAAACGCATGAATTTCAAAGAGAAGTTCAAGAATCTCTAAAATTGCAGCCAAGCGTCCGAATCCTATCAAAGTAACTCCAAACGACACCAAATTTTGCAGACAAGTTTTAAATAGCATAACAGACCTATTCTAAGTCCCAAAACTAAATTCCGAACCCAATAGCCAAAAGTCAACCTACGGTCAAACTTCTAAACCTCAAATTGGCAATTTTTGGTAAAACAACACAAATCAACCTACGGACCTCCGAACTCGATTCCGTGCATACGCCCAAGTCCAAAATCATGATACGAACCTATCGGAGCCATCAAAACACTGTTCCGAGATCGTTCTCATAAAAGTCAAACATTGGTCAATATAATCAACTTAGGCTTCTAATCCAAGAATCGAAGGGTCCAAATTAAACCGAAATCTTTCCGAAACAGAACTAAGTAACCCCGTAAGTGATAAAACCACACATGCACATGTGTGAAGAATCAAAAAGGGAAACGGGGCGCACTTATACAAAACGACCGATCGGATCGTTATAATTAACGACCTGAATAGTTAATTCCGAAATAAAATAATTTTAAACATAGAATTGTCTTTGTCCGAACCTTTCTTCCAAAGTCCGTTTACAAGGCAAAGTTCCAACGGAAAAAGAAATTATCTATTATAAAATCAAACACATGATTCAGACTAATACTTTGCATATCTTATTTTTAATCTAATAAACTAAATATTTGCTAAAAAAAATGTGTACACTAAATAATTTTATTAGTATTATTTAATGCTCGTATTGTTATTTTCATATTTGTCGGTATAACTTTGCATATCAAACATCCCCTAAGTGACTTCTCAAGTATAGTGAACACAGGAGTGTGTGTTAAAAAAGGATGTTAAGTTTTTAATTTCTTGTCTGTTAAATACTCGAGTCTGGAGTCCAGACAAATAAAGTTTAAAAAATTAAAAAAGATTTTAAGTACATAGCAAAAGTATCGTTAAAGTATGTGTTGTTAAACATATGATATTTTCATTATAGTAAGAGTATATCATTAAGAGTAGGGGCTCAATAAATATTTAATAACAGGATAAAGCAACCGAATTGATTATTGAGTTTTTTTAATAAAATTGTAGATTTTTATATAAAATTATAACCGTATCAATAATTATGTTAGGTTTTTAATTTTATAAAAATAAACCGAAAAAATATCTAAGTGTCCCGAATAATTTTATATAAGCTATTTTATAGATTAAGTTTAAAAATAATAAAACATTAATTTTTTTCCTGGGGACTTGTGATTACGGAATCGTTTACAAGTCAACAAGTAATTAAAGCCCAAAGTCTCAACTTTCAAACCTATTATGCTACTCATTGGAACTAAATTAGTTCAAGCTATCATCTTGAGTAGCAAGCCACAAGTATTTCAGCGATCTTGAGTACCAAATCATAAGGTATTGAATATATTTCCTATCGTATGATTTAGATTTTTCTTATTGTATATCTAATTTTCTAATAGACTTTATTCTTGAGTCCAATCTTGATTAATATATTTCAACTCGTGTGATCCATATTTCTTTGACTTTGCTCAATATTTCTTACGATATAGTTAAATAGTAGGATAAATCTATATTTCGGCTATCTTTCATATTCTCTTGATTCACCGTCTTTTAAACTATATAAATATCTAGAAAGTTTTTCCGAAGTCCTAAATAAATTCGTATTTTATCGCGTTCTAACTTCTATTAGCGACTCTTACTGTCACGCCCCGCCCGGCGGGCCCGCGACATGGGCACCGGACCCTGCTTGCAGAGTGCCGGCGAACCCTTCACCAGACTTCCTTTATCTCTTATAAGGTGTATCGCATTCACATGTATGGCAAGTGATAATATAACAACAGAAGTAATAACGACAATAGCCTTCCGTGATACCGTACTACCTCATAAACATATGTTTATACACAACGTGGCCAACTAGGCTACAATACAAACCATTCAGCATGGTACATACGTTTGCCGACAAGGCGATTCAACTACACATAGCCCAACACTTTGTCTATGCACATACTAACAATTGTCTATTGAGCCTCTATAGAAATATGCAAAATACAACCTACGTCGGAACAGGGCCCCGACATGCCAAAATGCATACCCAAGTATAGCAAGTCCGGAAGATGAACCTTGCTATGTCTGCTGAACTGGTAGTCTACTGTGGTGGGGGAGCTCCGTCTGTCAATCTATTAGGACCTGCAGCACGATATGCAGCGTCCACAAAGTAAGGGACGTCAGTACGAAATATGTACTGAGTATGTAAGACAGGAGTACAACGTGAAAACAATAATACAAGCATTAGGATAGAAACAGACAACTCATAGCGACTGAATTGCCTCTGAGGGCAGCCAACCATAACATTATCATTATAGGACCTATTTCTATCATTTCAGAGATTGGGATATATTTTCGCCCTTACAAGGTTTGCCAGTTTCATATACATTCACATTACCGGATGCCTTACATAATCATTACCTTAAACCACTACCTGCGCCACTGTGGGCTTGCCATTTTCAATTAAGTCATGGATACCACATATATCACATAGTCATTACTTTAACAACTAAATTACATATGCCCATGCAGGATCATAATCAATAAACATGCCTCTGTGGGCTTTATCGTTAACTTCCCAACTGATCAGTGATGACTGCCCATCCGAATCTTAGTTCGGCCTGGTGTTAATATAAATGCACAATAGGTGCCTGCCCGGCCGACTTATAGAACGGCTCGGTGTATAACTGCCCGTCCGACTTTAGCTCGGCCCGGTGTAATAAAACATATACATATACATAGTTGCACACTAGGTGCCTGCCCGGCCGACGTATAGAACGGCTTGGTGTATAAACAACTATTGCATGCTAGACTTATTTAATCATTTCTTCATTAGGCGTGGTCATACAAATTCAATCATACATACACACACATATACACGCAACACATAGCAAGCTTACTCACGACTTGTGTTCTCACTTGTTACACTATTACCCCTTCTTCCTCATGTACTTAAGAATATCTTTTTATCGACATAGTTATAGGACTCGAAGACTTCCATCAACATTATTACTATGAAGCAAGGAAAATCTTTTCATGAAGGGGAGAACAACATATGCAATACTAGCTTCTAAGAGTAGAGTATTCTTTGGGGCTCATTTGTGGCATTGTATTCAATAGGAATCGTGCAAAAGAAAGAATGGTATAGTCTTACATACCTGGTGCTTATTGCGTCGGCTCTCGGCTACGCGATTTGCAGCAATTCTTTAATCTACAATTAAAGAATAGCTTAATGGTTACTTACTACGCTTGATAGCTATTATTAACCAAAATTCCCCAAATTTCATGTAGTGATTCTCTATACTCTTCTTCCCCTAAACTTCGTTAAGGGTATGTACAGCACATGCAACCTATTTATAACCCACAACACTCAAGGCCCATTTGTTTAACTTTACTTATTTGACTCTGCAGCTCCTATTCATACTCTTTTTAAGTCCTCACAAGCATGCAACCCATCCATCATGCATGTTTAAGGGAAAACCACATGAAAGGGAGTAGTAACTTACCTTGCATGTAAATTATTCGACCTTCTTCTTCTATTCCTCAATTTCTAGGTCTTTGCCTTCAAATGTGGGTTTGTAGAAGGAGCAGGGATTCAGCTATTGTCCCTCTATGTTCTTCAATTCCTTTGTTTACTTCCGTCAACCTTCAACCGAGGGGTTTGGAAGAGGGGAATTTGGTGGCTTTGATGCTAGGGCTTGAGAGAAGTATTTGGGGCTTTTTACTCTTGCTGGGGATCAGAAAAATGAGGAAGGGACGGGTTTGTGGTCCCTCTTATAGGTCTGGATGTAAGAATTCACGGACCTGAAAAAGGTCAGAAATGCGATCGCATACCCGTCGCAGACAGGTATGCGGTTCACATTTTGATCGCAAATCTTGCCTCAAAATCTGTCGCATTATGCGACGTAGAAGGGGCGAGAATGCGATTCGCATTTCCAAAATGCGATCGCATTTTTGGTCGCATTTTGGACATTGGTTTAGCCCAGTTTTTTGCCTCATTCTGCGATGGGGGTGTCCATTCTGCGATCGCATTTTAGGTCGCATTTTTGACAATCCCTCAACCTAGGGTTCTGTTCCATTCTGTGATGGAACCTGTCAATTCTGCGGTCGCATATGTGTTATGCGGTCCGCATTTTGACCGCATTTCGCTGCTTTTGTTTCCTTCGAAATTTTAAACCATTTTCCCGGGTTCTTGGTTCTTTTTACGTAACTACCCCTTTAGCATAATTAAATGAACGTATTTTTACGGGTTGTAACATTCTCCCCCCCTTAGGAGCATTCGTCCCCGAATGTATGGATCTAGGAATGATAACATTACAGGGGGAAGGGGTCTTAGCTTTCAAAGGCTTCGTTCGGCCGCCATTTACATTTCAGCGTTAAATGAAAGGTAATATGAGCTTCCGATTTACCTCAGGAAAACGTTTCTCCCTCCAATGCGTTTTGCGTCTTCTTGGCATCACCATTATCATCTACCTCCCGGAACAGATATAGGTATTTAGCTTTCATCTCTTCTTCAGCTTCCCATGTCATTTCTTCTACATTCCTGTTCCTCCACAACACCTTTACCGAAGCCACATCTTTTGTACTTAGCTTGCGGACCTGTCGGTCCAATATAGCCACGGGTGTTTCTTCGTAGGTCAGATCCTCTGTGATCTGTATGTCTTGGATAGGGACGACCCGGGAAGGGTCTCCGATGCATTTCCTCAACATAGACACATGGAATACCGAGTGGACGAATTCCATTTCAGATGGTAGTTCCAATTTATAGGCAGCTTTTCTGATTCGACGAAGAACTTGATACGGACCGATGTACCTTGGACTCAATTTACCCTTTTTCCCGAAGCGCATGACACCTTTCATGGGCGAGACTTTCAGGAATACCCAGTCGCCAACTTGAAATTCTAAGTCACGATGCCGAACGTCGGAATAAGACTTTTGCCTGCTTTGTGCAGTCTTCAATCGTCCCTGTATTATTCTTACTTTCTCAACTGCTTGATGAACCAAATCCGGGCCATACAATTCAGTTTCACCCGTTTCAAACCACCCAACTGGCGACCTACACTTCCTCCCATACAATGCCTCATATGGGGCCATTTTTATACTGGAGTGATAGCTGTTATTATAGACGAATTCTATGAGTGGGATATGGTCATCCCAACTACCTTGGAAATCTAGAACACATGCCCGCAACATATCTTCCA
>MCJB01039975.1:40601-83083 GCA_002018475.1 Nicotiana obtusifolia | reverse complement strand
TACAGCACATGCAACCTATTTATAACCCACAACACTCAAGGCCCATTTGTTTAACTTTACTTATTTGACTCTGCAGCTCCTATTCATACTCTTTTTAAGTCTTCACAAGCATGCAACCCATCCATCATGCATGTTTAAGGGAAAACCACATGAAAGGGAGTAGTAACTTACCTTGCATGTAAATTATTCGACCTTCTTCTTCTATTCCTCAATTTCTAGGTCTTTGCCTTCAAATGTGGGTTTGTAGAAGGAGCAGGGATTCAGCTATTGTCCCTCTATGTTCTTCAATTTCTTTGTTTACTTCCATCAACCTTCAACCGAGGGTTTGGAAGAGGGAAATTTGGTGGCTTTGATGCTAGGGCTTGAGAGAAGTATTTGGGGCTTTTTACTCTTGCTGGAGATCAGAAAAATGAGGAAGGGACGGGTTTGGGGTCCCTTTTATAGGTAGAATTCACGGACCTGAAAAAGGTCAGAAATGCGATCGCATACCCGTCGCAGACAGGTATGCGGTTCGCATTTTGATCGCAGATCTTGCCTCAAAATTCTGTCGCATTATGCAACGTAGAAGGGGCCAGAATGCGATTCGCATTTCCAAAATGCGATCGCATTTCTGGTCGCATTTTGGACATTGGTTTAGCCCAGTTTTCTGCCTCATTCTGCGATGGGGGTGTCCATTCTGCGATCGCATTTACCAAATGCGATCGCATTTTAGGTCGCATTTTCGACAGTCCCTCAGCCCAGGGTTCTGTTCCATTCTGCAATGGAACCTGTTAATTCTGCGGTCGCATATGTGTTATGCGGTCCGCATTTTGACCGCATTTTGCTGCTTTTGTTTCCTTCGAAATTTTAAACCATTTTCCCGGGTTCTTGGTTCTTTTTACGTAATTACCCCTTTAGCATAATTAAATGAACATATTTTTACGGGTTGTAACACCAAGTAATGGTAAGAATTCCAAAGCGGTACTTGTTTGCAGAGAGGACCCATGACCCTTGCCTATTGCAACAGTACATCGGACTCATGTCCATTAGAAGACGCATTGGGAAAGCCACATACCAGGTCAATACCCCAGCCTGGTGGAAAATTCATCCAGTCTTCCATGTCAGCCGCCTCAAATCATTTCAGAAAGACATGGAGCCCCATTCAGAAAGCCACCCCACAAGACCAAGGGGAACAGAATTCCTAGCCAATAAAAGCCTGACCAATCATCATCTTGCTGGTAAGGCTCCGAGGACGTTGCCAACTCAAGTGGGGGAGAATGTTATGGGCTGCTTTCCAGCCTCGCCCAGTGACCCCTTGGACGCGCCCCGTGACATCCTGGCAAGCCTCCCAATGCCTAGCGCCACGGTCGGCCCCGTAGTCTCGGCAACTCCAAGTGACAAGCGCGCATGTGCCTCTGTCGCCCCACCGAAACTCCTTGTCGTCGCCCACCGGCTTGCGAGTGCCAACAGTGTCACACGCACAGATAATGCCGTGCACACAGACAATGCTGCACACTCCACTTAAGATCCAAGTGCCAGCGCCCAGCCGCAGACCGACACCAATAGTGTCGTGCGTGCTGACAGCAACGTGCGCGCAGACCTTGATGCTCAAGACACAATTGCTGCCATTGGACTTGTTTCTACCTTGTAGAAGACTAAGTCCATTTTATTGTAAATAAAGAGTAGTTTTACTTCATTTATTTTCAGTGTGCTCCTACAGCTTACATAGGTCAAGGCCTGTAACTTTGGTTTAATTTTTTTTTAAGCATTATTAGGGGGATCAAGCATTCAAACATTCAAGCAATCAATCATTTCTCTGTACTGGTGTCTCTCCCCCTCGACACCGTGTAGCCTTTTGTAATAGCTTTCATTTCATCAATGCAATCAGCTTTCATTCATCAATTGCTCATTTCAGTTCTCTCAGACGCTCACGACATTGGTTTTTCCGTACGGCACTAATAATCTAGTCTAGCGTACGGAGGGGATCTCAGTTGGCGGACAACGATCGCACTGACATTGATTGCCAGCCTTACATCGTCCTTCCAAGGGATCTCAAGAAGGTGCTGCATAACAATCTGTATGATTTTTATTAAGTCATTGTGCACCTTTTATATGTAATTCTTGAGCATATGCATTCATGTTGAATAAGGATACTTGATTTGGACTGAGAATTTTGCCATGAAAGATAAACCGTGCGGATGAGATACCATTATGGCACACAGGAAATGATGATCGGATATTGATTTACGAGTGATGCTATGATGTTCCTCTTCGCGTCTGGATGTGGATCCGTCCCTCCGGGGTCTGGTGATTACCCATGTTACCTTGGACCATGTGTGCATGGTCGGTACATGAATTTTGTACCGGATTGATACATGAATTTTGTATCAGGTTATGTTGATACATGAATTGTGAATCGGGATACATGGATCTTGTACTGATTTGAGCATACATTCCTACTATTGACTCATTTAGGAGTATTCATTTAATTGTTAATTGTTACTTGACATCCTTATATGCTAGTTAGGAGACCCGGCTCCGTTAATTGAGCATGCTATCTTTAATTTCTAGATCTGAGCAGCATTAAGTTATTTTTGTACTGGAAAAGAATGTTTAATACCCTTCAACTGTTGATATTTGTGATATTTGTTATTCATGAAATTATCCATTCTTTCTAGTTCTTAATTCTGTTATTTGTATCTGTGTGGTAAGTTTTTGGAAGCATCCAGCCTCGCTACTATTTCTTCGAGATTAGATTTGATATTTACTAAGTACTGATTGTGGTGTACTCAAACTACACTTTTGCATATTTTTTTGTGCAAATCCTCTTGGATCCTAGTAGAGCTTCTTGATTGAGCTAAGGAGACCTCACTGAGACTTAGGGTGAGCTGCACTTCATGGATCTACTTCGCAGTTTCCGAGTCCTTGTTCCTGTATTATTCTTGTTTATTTGTATTGGCTTGCCTAGCAAGTGGTGTTAAGCGCCATCACCACCCCTTATTGGTTGGGATTTTGAGTCGTGACACGCGGCCCCAAAAGTAGGTGTATATGAAAAATCCCCGAGGCGGATTCAAGATTTAAGCCCTTAGGATTCAATCTTTAAGGTTCTAAGCATTGTATTTTTAAAATTATGCATTCATATATACTATTTAGTACAATTTTAATAAATTATATATATAAGTTTATACTCCGCGTCAAAAGTACTGATTCAAATGAACCCGTATCCAAGTTGCAGGTCTTAAGGACATTGAAGGAAAACTAAAAATGCACGCATTGGTAATATGCTAACCTGCTACATGAGTGTAGTAGGTAGCCAAACTCTTTACTTAACTTTAAGTTTAGTCATAGTTGTTGAATTGCATAGAGCAGTTGTGAAATTTCAGAAGTGTTAATTAGCGACCTCGACGGCCAAATTTCAGGGGATCCTAGAAAAGAACCTCATAATTTGAAAATTAAGGAAATAAAAAAGAAAACACTCAAATTCAACCCCTAAATTTATAATAATGGCTGCTCCTTCAAGGCAGACGGTGTAAACTGTGAATGTAAAAGTGAAAGCCCTGCAATATTTTAATGCATGAGCCTGAAATGCTGAATATTTTATGTTGCATCTTAAACACTAAATGCAAAGTCTTTAACTTCAAATAATAAACACCTACGCCCCAAATATAAACTTGGTTTCCTAAAGTTTTAGGAGAAAAATGTAATAATCAAGATTTTAACATTGACCTCACGAATATGGGGCATTTTGAGGCATTGTTTTTCTACTTGTTCTGTAGTTTGTGTATGTTACTTTTTACTTTTCTATTTGGTAGGGAGCTATTAAATTGAGGATTTTAAAAACTAAAAGGATTAAACAAGTCTTGACATCTAATGTTTGGATCGAATGTCGTTTATTTTTAGGAAATTGAATAAAACAGAACACTCGAGAGATTGTTACGAAGCTCTTTTACAGTCTCAACTTTTACAGCCAAGCTCTTTCCTTTGAATAAGTAAAGTAAAGAATATATTAATTCTAAAGCAGCACTAACTAGTGCCTGCAAAATGCGCAAGACAGTACAAAAATCAGGTCATTGAACTAAAACCTTTTCATCACGCTGTTTGTATCATTTGCATACTCCCATTATACACCAAAAAGCCAAAAGATAAAGACACCTATATTTCAATCCATGTATACTGCTATTTTGCACTTAAAAAAGAAAAAAACTTGCTTCTTTTCTTTCCACAAAAAAAATCACCAAATGCAGGTCCTTAATTGTCTTGGGCAAAGTCCACCTCATATTAAAAATGAGGAAAACAGTCATATCTGTGAGGCCAAAACACAAAGAAAGGAGAGGTGATAAAAACATCTTCTGCACGTGACATTTGTTGTATATAAGAACTCTCCTTTTATGTAAATCAATGTTAAGTGAGAACTACTGAGCACCCTCCTACAGAAACATGCTACCTTATAAAAGAGGTATCATTTTCCAGATTTTCTTCCATGGCTTGAGACTAGCCATCCTTGCTTATGGCCAGAGTTCACAGGTAATTGCCCTTTTTTCAGTCGTGTCCAGATTTAGTGAGTCTATCATTTAGTAGACTTCGAAAGCTTCCAAGATAATGTCACCAAGCATTATGACTAGGTTCTGTAGTTAGTCTGTGCAAAGTGAATAAACTTTTACTTGCAAAGCTCATAATAACTAAGGAATAAATAATGCCACAGCAAACATTTCAGCATGTTAATACTGGATACAATTCACCTCCATGGAAACAAACGGTTAAGACAACACAAAAGATCAGAATTCATAAGAATCGGCTGGAGAAGGACCCACAGTAACCATTGACGCATAGGATGAGAAATCTGAAATTATATCTCAGCATAGACAATCTAAACACGTATTTTCCTTACAAAAGCACGCAATAAGCTAATTTTATAATCATGAACTTGAAGTATGTTAGTACAAGTCCAAGCATGCCAAAATAATAAATCACAAATCACAATTCAAGTGCAGAACAATGACAACTTTTGCAAATACTAGCCCGTAAAAGGAACAATATCATCACAGTTTGATCTAGAAATATTCATACCTTTCAGCTTCATTTCTAAAAAAGTAGAGGAAATGAGGTAAAAGGGTTCAATAAGACACGCTGGTGTAATTAGTTGAGGGAGCCATAAAGATGATGAACATGGGTTTCAGTAGTGCACCAAAGAAAAGAAAGGAGAGACCTACTCATTCAAACAATACTACTAGTAATGAACATATATAATTCAACACAACGGTTAGATTCCATAGAGTAACCATTGATTATCTTTACATATTATACAATTACACCATACAGATTTCTAGGCCATCAAAAAAAATTATGCTAGTAAATAAAGTACAACTAAAAATGCATGAAAGTTGAAACACTCAAGAGAATGATTTAACTCTTATAATGAGAGCATTGAAGAATTTATGTTGCCAATGTTTATTTGATTATACATCCACTTAACAATTTACAATAGCAGACTCTATACTACTTGCAAGAAGACAAAGCCACAATATGAACAAGGATTTGAATTATATATCCTTACATAGAATTAGAGGAATAAGCCTACAACAGGGCTGTCTTTACCTTTTGCTTTTCAGAAATAACAGTGTGGCACAGGGAGGCGAACAGAATCTTCAGGTGTAGCATGTAATTCATGTTCACCCAAGATTTACTCAACCTAGCAAATGAAAATAGAAAACAATGAAACTAAGTGATGCAATATTAAATGCGGAAACAAGAAAACAAAAGATAGAAACAAAATGCTCTATAAATTATCAAGATAACAAGTAGGAACTAGTCTACTTACCTTTTTGATATAATCAAGGAGTACCTATACTATACGAACGGCCCTCAAGACAACGATTGTCTTGCAAGTTGTTCGATCAAACAAGGAACGAGTTCAATTTTGAATCACACCAAAATTGGACAAGTTAGTCACACGTTTTTGGGAGCAATATGGCTGCCGAATTTCTATTATCAAAATAATGTAAGGACCCAAAAATAATAAAGTGTTTAGGCTTATATAGAATGAGCCTTGTCCTAAGTTAACTAAGAAACAAACAACTTACAAAAAAGGCCACAAATGGCTAAGTAATTCGACGGTCACGCAGGACCCCAAATAACTAAAAATTAATGTCTTCCATAACTATACAATAATCTCAACACAGTAACAAGCATCACACGCCAAGCATCACAATGTGCTTAGAAACACTTAGCTCTTCTTCACCATCAAATGTGCATCATGAAGCTCTTTAGCTTGACTTCTCGTGAATGGTCTTGAAGGCTTAAACGTATCATGATCAGGTTGACCTGCATCATCCTCCCCTTCTTGGGAAGATTTCGTCCCCGAAATCAAACCTTCTTCATCTTTCAAAGCAACACAAGGAGTCAAGTCAGTGGCATTGAATGTCTTAGAAACAGCATAATCATCAGGCAGATCTATGACATAAGTATTATTATTGATCTTCTACAACATTTGAAATGGTCCATCTCCTCGCGAAACCAACTTCCCTTTCCTATGGTTCGGAAATCGTTCCTTGCGGAAGTGCACCCAAACCCAGTCACCTCTCTTTAAGTCCAGCTTTTTCCTTCCTTTATTCTTCTTGACCGCTACCTTTTCATAAGCATTCTCCAAAGTTTTCCTCACCTTAGCATGCAATTCGAGCAATGCGGCTGCCCGGTTTTCTCCATCAATGCTAATAGCTGCATCTCTCGGCAAAGGAACAACATCAAGTGGTATCAAAGGATTAAAACCATAAACACATTCAAATGGAGTAATGCTAGTCATGCGATGAACAGTTCTATTATATGCAAACTCCATAATAGGTAATTGGTCAGCCCAAGTGCCGGACTTCCCTTTGGTCAAAGCTCGAAGAAGAGCTCCCAAGGTGCAATTAACAACCTCAGTTTGACCAATGATGTGATGTAGAAAATAACAATTTGGTGCCAAGAGCACCCCACAAACACTTCCAAAAGTGACTCAAAAACTTAACATCCCTATCACTAACAATAGTTCGAGGCACACCATGTAACTTTAATACATTATTAGCAATAAACAAAGAAGCAACATGTTGTGCATCATCACATTTTTTACAAGGAATGAAATGAGCCATCTTAGAAAACCTATCAACAACCACATAAATGCTATCATGACCACCCCTAGATCGAGGCCGCCCCATCACAAAATCCATCGAAACATCTACCCAAGGGCTAGTAGGAACGGGTAAGGGAGTATACAGACCATGATTATAAGACCTAGACTTAGCTCTTTTACACTCAAAACACGCTCCACATACTCTCTCGACATCTCGCCTCATCTTTAGGCCAATGGAATTGTTCTCCTAATATAGCTAAAGTCTTATCCACCCCAAAGTGCCCCATCAAGCCCCTAATGCGCCTCACGTACCAACAACTCTCACCACGAGGACTCGGGTATGCAAACTCTCTCCTTTTTAAAAAGGTACCCATCATGTCACTGATACTTCTCTGATGCAATATTAAACGCAAAAACAATAAAACAAAAGATAGAAGCAAGACGCTCTATGAATTATCAAGACAACAAGTAAGAATTAATCTACTTACCTTTTTGATAAAATCAAGGAATACTTATCCTATACGAACGACCCTCAAGACAACGATTGTCTTGCAAATTGTTCAATCAAACAAAAAACGAGTTCAATTTTGAATCACACCAAAATTGGACAAGTTAAGTCACACGTTTTTGGGAGCAATATGGCTGCCGATTTTCTATTATCAAAATAATGTAAGGTCCCAAAAATAATGAAATGTTTAGGCTTATATAGAATGAGTCTTGTCCTAAGTTAACTAGGAAACAAAAAACTAACAAAAAAGGCCACAAATGGCTAAGTAATTCGACAGTCACGCAGGACCGCAAATAACTAAGAATTAATGTCTTCCATAACTACACAATAATCTCAACACAGTAACAAGCATCACACGCCAAACATCACAATGTACTTAGAAACGCTTGGCTCTTCTTCACCATCAAATGTGCATCATGAAGCTCTTTAGCTTGACTTCTCGTGAATGGTCTTGAAGGCTTAAACGTATCATGATCAGGTTGACCTGCATCACGAAGTGTCAATGTAAAACTGATTTTGAAAAAGAGAGTCAAACCCATGTGCTCAAAAATCATTTTCTAAAAGCCAAGCATGCAAATATAATAGATTTCTACCATGCAGAATGACAATGACCAACTCCCTCCATTCAAAAAAGAGTTATAATTTGGTCAACAACATACTCAGTGTAATTCCATATGTGGGTCTGGATAAGGTAGTGTGTATGCAGACTTTACCCCTACCTTGTAAAGATAGAGAGGCTATTTCTAATAGATCCTCGCCTCAAAAAAAGCATAATCATACCAGTTTAGAAAAGGAAATATGGCAGAGAAGAATCCATGTATAAGAGAAGCGGTAACCATAGCCAGAAAATAAGACAACCAAAGCAAAAAATTAGCACGTAGTATTAGAAATCTAAGAATAGGAAATCCGAGAATACACTAGTACTACAGGTATAGAAAAGCAATACAAGTATGAAAAGGAATTACGCTCGACTACTTACTTCCTCACTACCCTAATCATCGACCTTCAACCCCTCCTATCAAGCGTCATGTCCTCAGCAAACTGAAGATATGTCATGACCTGCCTAATCACCTCTCCCCAATAACTAATCTACCTTCTGAGAATGAAAATTAAAGAAAAGACATTAAAGAGTTAAGTATTTCTTTTAATAAGCTACATTAAAGAATTATATAAATTACACCTCTTAATATAAGTTATAAATCGCACAATTTAAGAGTCGAGGTTGCCAAAAACAATAAAGAAATCGAGATAAGAGAAAAGTATTCCATGTCGGAAATAGTTGCAAATGACCAGTCAAACTTAGCCAATTTCTTACATACGAGCATAGGCAATCATGATCAGGATAATTTAAGAAAATACAGAAAAATGAGAAAAGAATTCGTATGATAATAAGCTAACCAAGAACAGGCAGAACATAGATCAATTTTACGAAAGTCTAGGACAAAGCATTCACTTTTGCAAGAAATGACCTGACCAGCAGTATTGCTAGAAATGAGGCATTCCTCTTTCCTCTGTATTTGTATGTGATTGATTGGCTTCTTGGCTTTAGATGATCATCGATGCACATATCTGCATATACCCAGTGAGTAAGAGAGTAGAATGTGGAAACCACACAGCCATGAAGGTGAAGGAAAATACTTCAGTAACACAGATTGCACAATGTAGATAGTAAAGTGAAAATAACAAAAATATAGACCAGGGACCTGAAGCAGAGGATAAACAGAAAATCAAACCTTGGGAGGTGTAACATAGGTGACATTTGTGGAGGCTGAGGAGAGGCAAGGCAATGGCAGCAGCAACTGCAATGGAAGTTGACGGTGACAGCAAACTGGAAGGCTGAGAGGATCTAAGTTGAAAGCTGAGACAACTGAAAATTTTCCTTGACAGTTTTTTTTGGTTAAAACCGTATCATGCACACTCCACCACTTTCTTCCATAGACAAACCAGCTAGAGAGATGCATTCAACCTTGGCATGGGACAAAAGAATTAGATAAAGAATTGCTAGCTTTTTGTATGTCACTACAATAGAAAACTAAGTATTTGGTCCTAAGATCTCGAGATAAAGATTTCCTGTCAGTCTTCTGGAGCTGCTTTACAACTTCAATGAAAACTCCAAAGTCCGGCTTGAGACCCTTGTCAATCATTTCATTAAGAATGTTTTGAGCAGTCATAAGGTCTCCTTTCTTCTGATGAAGCCTCACCAGCAAGCTGTATAGTACATTGCCACAGTGGTTATATGTGGCGCTCATGTCAATCACATACTTATATGCTTTCTCACGCTCTCCCGCCTCAAGCAAAACCTTAAGATAGGCAGCATGAGTAGTAGAACGAGGTTCCACATTCTCATTTACCATCAACTTCAAAAATTCGGAGGCAATGTCAACCTGACCACGGCTAGATGACTGATATACTAGAGTTTCATAAGTTATTGCATCTGGATTGAAACCCTTATTTCTCATTTCTTCGAGCACAATAGACACACCTTCCATCTTATCATTCTTACACAATGTGCCAAGCAGGTAGTTATATGAATTGGTGTTAGGAGAACAACCAAGTTCAAACATCTCGTTGATAATAGCTCTCGCTTCTTCAATGTGGCCTGCCTTACACCTTTTACGGATCAAAATATTGTAGTGAGAAGCTGTTCTTTCAGTGATCTCTATTACAAATGTTGCCATTTCGAACATGTCCAAGCAACAGAACATCTCGATTAATCCATAAACACCAGAACCACGACAGGATCCTCCTACCTCATTTAGCATATCAACCACTTTCCTTGTAGAATTCATCAATGAATCCTTACTCGATCCACGTAGAGTTAAGAACCCAAAAGCCTTGTCAGTTAAACAAATTTCTTCTGCCTTAAACTCTACCAACAAAGAGAACATTGTTTTATAGTCATCTAACCATCCACAATTACATATAATCAGACTATTGACATAAGCACTGCGATAAAATTCAGGATACGAGTCTCGAAGCCAATTAAAGAACTTTAATCCAGATATTCTTTGTTCTTTCAAAAGCTCAAAAATCTCAATGATGAGCTTTAATGATAGTTTTGGAGCCACCAATCTTAACCTGTGCATCAAGTCTTCCCCACCACCCTTGAGAATCTCAATTATTTCCAAAGTTTCTTCTGAATACACACTTACCGAAGGCTTACTACGTCTACTCTTTTCGATTGTCAATTCATCAGTACAAGAACCTGCCACATTCTCAAACTTTTCATTATTCGAAAAACATAGTTGAGTCGGAAGGTTGCACACGAACACCTCTAATGAGGGATCCACAATTATGGCCTAAACAAATGAAAAAACAACAAGAAGCTAAGCACCTTGATCTCGAATACTGCATAAATATGTGCACTGATCTCAAAGATTCTTTTCTACAAATTGGGTATTAATTAACTTGGCAACTTGGATAATATCCATGTGGGATATTATAAAAGAAGGTTTTTTGAATAAGGGCTGGATCAAGATTCCATTTAGAAGGAGATCTAAATGGAATGAGAAAAAGAAAACCGTTAGGTGGTTCTAAATGAAACAGCACTCTTCTACTACTAAACTGAATTGGAAGCGACTGAGAAGGGATAATGAGAATTGAATGTGACTGGAGAATACACCTTGAACGAAAGAGGTTATGAGAAGCGTTTAGACTTATAGCTAATGAGAAGCTGAGGCAGAAAAGTTTGGGACTTGAGTAATCTCAGGAAGGTTAGAACTTTTTACTCAAAAATCTTTCTTTTATTCCTTCATCCTACTGCTGCTAGGAGAAGCTTGAGTAGCCACAGTGGAGATAAACACGGGGGTAGTCACACAAAAACTGCAGAACGTATTATGTTCAGTTAGACAATAAGGTTTGAGCCAATAGCATTACACTCTTTGAAATTTAGCCCTCTTTGCAGCTACAATTTGACTTCACATGTACTGTTGTTTCGACTATGAAAGGCCCAGATCGTGCAGAATGATATCTTTTTTTCTGTTTTGTTTTAGCTAATGGTTTAGAAGATCATGCCGAACGATATCGAGTTTAACTAACCCATAAATATGCTTTCTCAAACTCTTTAACTTGGGGACAAGAAATCTTCTTGGTTAAGCTAAACAAAATACATAATAATAGCATGTTAAGAACGTAACAGGTGTATAGGGTAAAATATGTCATGAGACGTGGTCGTCCGAGAAAGGGACACGTGGAACCCAAGACAGGGGGATGACTAAAGACCGAAGGCAACTGTTTCGTTTGTCACCGGAAAGAATAACGCTCATAAAGATGTAACAAATGCTTTTCTCCCGGTAGCATTTAATAGAGAATATTCATGGCATTAAAATCAGTTACCCGTTATAAGGAATTTGGCATTTATGTTCACCGTTATATCTTCATCAATGCCCCTCATAATTGACATTAAAGAAAGGCATTAAAGAAGGGCACGACTAGGACCTTCTTCATAGCTATAAATAGTAAACTCAGTATTCATTGTAAAGGACACGAATTTTCTGGCAAACTTACGCTATATTCTATACAAAGCTCAATCCAATCTTATCTTTTTTATTTCTTGATTTCTTTATTATTGTGCCCGGAAATCCTGTTCCCGAAATTGTCGCATGTGCTGTTTCGTCTATATCCTAAGGTTAAGTATTGCGTAACTCTTCGATCATTTATTTATTTCAGGATCAAATTAATTCACTTATCTAGAAACTACGTATAAATTCAACTGCACCATTTTACAAGTAAACAGTTTGGCACCCACTGTGGGGCCTAGATAGCTGTGTAATTAAATTGATCCTTGTCTTTTTTACTAACGTGTTTTGATTGCTTTTGTCTTAGAAAAGATCATAAGAAATGGCAGATAACACTGTTAACGATATGCACAACCCCGAGATTCGAAGGGATCAGCCTCATGTCGAGGACTCAATCAGTGACACCCATAATGAGGGGAATGACATTATACCAGTGCATGGCAGGCAGTATCCTCGACATGTTCGGGGGACCACTCCCGATGACGTTGATGAGGAGCATGTAGTCGACGCGGTAAGGGTCTTGCAAGAGCAACAGACAATCATTCTAGGCCACCTCACGCGACACGATAAAGTTATGACGGAGTTGAAGCAAGCATTGTGGAGAGCTTCAAATAATGCAAACGGACGAGATCCGATTCCTCCCGGGGTTCCCACGAATCAAACGACACAGAAGAGACCGGCACCTACTCCTGAACAAGATGAAGTTAGTCAGCCGTCGAAAAATTATCAGGTGTCGAGAAATATCCAAGTTCCAGAAGAGACCAACGTAACGAAGTCCACAGCGAAAGAGCTGGAGCAAGTGGCATTGTTCGAAGAATTCCTAGAAAGAAAATTCCACTTGGGGACAGGACTGCAACCAGAACTCAGGTCCGACTTCCTTAAATTCCTTAAATCTAACGCCGATTGTTTTGCATGGTCGCATGAAGAAATGACAGGCATCCCGACAAAGGTAGTCGTGCACAAGTTAAGCCTGGATCTTAACATACCTCCGGTAAGACAACAGAAGTGCCCGATTGCCGAAGCCAGGAATAAATTCGTCAAAGAAGAGGTAACCCACTTACTTAATATCGGTTCAATCCGAGAGGTAAGAATCCAAACTGGCTAGTTAATGTAGTAGTAGTTTCTCAGAAAAATAATAAGTTTCGCATGTGTGTAGATTATAAAGATCTTAACAAGGCGTGCCCGAAAGACTCGCTCTCACTGCCAAACATCGATCAAATGATCGATGCCACGGTCGGGCACGAGTTAATGAGTTTCTTCGATGCTTATTCCAGGTACAACCAAATTAAGATGAACCCGGAAGATCAGGAAAAAACTTCATTTATAACGAATTTCGGTATATACTGTTACAATGTGATGCCCTTCGGGTTGAAAAACGCCGGAGCCACTTATCAGCGGCTCGTGAACAAGATGCTTGAAAATCAAATAGGAAACACTATGGAAGTTTATATAGACGATATGCTCGTTAAGTCTTTAAATGCAGGTGATCATCTTAAACACTGCAAGAAACTTTTTGACATCCTAAGGAAGCATAATATGAAACTTAATCCCGAGAAATACGCGTTCAGGGTCAGCTCTGGTAAGTTTCTGGGATTTCTAGTATCATAAAGGGGGATTAAGGTAAAACCCGAGAAGATCAAGGCCATAGAAGATATCCCGGACCAACTGTCAAACGTGAAAGAAGTCCAAAGGCTTACAGGGAGATTGGCAGCTTTGAGCAGATTCATTTCCCGATCATCAGAGAAGTATCATCGTTTCTTCGCACTGCTCAAAAAGAAAATTAATTTCGAATGGACCCCGGAGTGCCAGTAGGCTTTGAGGGATTTAAAGAAATACTTGTCAAGCCCTCCATTGCTTTCAAAACCAGAAGAAGGGGAAATATTGCTGGTTTACCTCGTGGTCTCAGAAGTTGCGGTAAGTGTGGTTTTAGTCCGAAGAGGACGAAGGTACGCAATCTCTCATTTATTATGTTAGTAAAATTTTAACGGGAGCAGAAACTCGTTACCCACATTTGAAAAAACTGGCCTTAGCTCTCGTAGTCGCCGCTCGGAAGCTGAGGCCCTACTTTCAATGCCACTCGATAGCCGTGGTGTCTACTTTCCTTTGCGGAACATCCTCCATAAATCGAGCTTTCGGGTAGATTGGCCAAATGGGCTGTCGAAATGAGTAAATTCGACATAGAGTATAAGTCGAGGAGTGCAATTAAATTGCAAGTCTTGCCTGACTTCGTAGCCAATTTCAGTCCGGGATTATTGCTTCTGGCAACCAAGGAAGCAGTAATGGTGTCGGAATCAGCATCAGGGGTTTGGACCTTATTTACGGACGGAGCTTCCAATGTAAAAGGGTCCGAGTTCGGTATAGTCTTAATCACGCCTTCGGGGGAATCCCTAAGGCAAGCCATCAGGACGGTCCATTTAACTAATAATGAAGCTGGTGGTAAATCAGGTCTACGGGATCTTCGAGACCAAAGAGGAGCGCATGCAACAATACTTGGTAAAGGTTCAAGCTCTACTAGCGCGATTCCGAGAGTGGTCAATTATTCATATCCCAAGGAAAAAAACGCAGAAGCAAATGCATTGGCAAACCCGGGATCATCAACAAAAATAAAGGGATTGGAGTCCAGGACGATAGTACAACTGATGAACTCAGTCCTGGATACAGATGGTTACTATGAGGTAAATTCAACTAATCTGGTCTGGAGGAATGAAATTATCGATTATCTCGAACATGGGAAACTACCTGAAGACCCCAAAATATCACGGATGTTGCGCCAAAGCAGCGCGATATAGCTTTAAGGGAGGGCAATTGTATAGAAAATCTTTTCAAGGCCACCGGCCTGATACTTAGGAGTGTCCGAAGCTAACTACGTCACGAGAGAGGTTCACAAAGGGATATGCGGCAACCACTCAGGCGCAGATTCCTTAGTGCTGAAGTTGGTAAGGGCAGGATATTACTGGCCTCGCATGGAACAAAACGCCAAGGACTTCGTGCGAAAATGTGATAAAGTGTCAATGCTACGCGCCACTGGTGCATCAATCGGCAAAACCCTTATATTCGGTCCTATCTCCGTGGTCGTTCATGAAATGGGGAATGGACATCGTTGGACCACTACCACCGGCTCCCAAAAAGGTAAGATTTCTTTTAGTTTTAACTGACTATTTTTCTAAGTGGGTGGAAGCAGGTCCTTATCAGAAAATCGGAGAACGCGAAGTGGTGAATTTCTTGTGGGAAAATATAATTTGCAAGTTCGAAATACCAAAAGAAATAGCATGCGACAATGGGCCACAGTTTATCGACGCAAAAATTACAAAGTTCCTCCATGATTTAAAATAAAGAGGATCACATCTTCACCCTATCATCCGAGCCCAAACGGTCAAGCGAAGTCAACGAACAAAGTGATTATTCAAAACCTCAAGAAAAGGTTAGAAGCGGCTAAAGGAAATTGGCCTGAGGAATTACCCGAAATTCTATGGGCATACCGAACTACGGCCAAGTCGAGCACAGGGGAACCCCTTTTTCCCTCGTGTACGGTGCAGAAGCTTTAATCCCGATGAAAGTAGGGGAACCCACCTTGAGATACTTCCAGGCAGATGAAGAATCGAAAAAAGAAGCAATGCTAGTCAACTTGGAAATGCTCGATGAACGCAGGGACTTGGCGCATCTAAGAATGGTAGCTCAAAAACAGAGAATAGAGCGGTATTATAATCGAAGAGCCAACCTCTGCTATTTCAAAGTAGAAGACTTGGTCCTAAGGAAAGTAACTCACAACACCGGGGAGCTCAACGCGGGAAAGCTAGGTCCAACGTGGGAAAGCCCCTACCGGGTTTCAGCTATCACCGAAAAAGGTTCATACGAGTTGGAAAACCAAAATGGAGAGAAGCTGCCCAACAATTAGAACGTGGCACACCTTAAAAGATATTATTGCTGATGAATATTATCCGATCGGAAAGTATGTGCTGCACTTTTTTCCCTTCGTTCAGTTTTTGTCCCATTGGGTTTTTCTGGCAAGGTTTTTAACGAGGCAGCAACAGAAAGCTTACTACGAAGACAACAGCAATAAGACTTTAATAGCAAGGCACACAAGTAAAGATCCACTCAGGGATGGTTAGATAATCTTTTGCTCTATAGCAAATTCCTACGGGGAAGTTAAGGTTGCTATTGAGCAAAGGTTAACCAATCGTTCACGAGCACAGACCACTAGAGGGTTGTTAGATAGTCCTTCGCTCGATAGCATAAGTTCCTAAGGGGAAGTAAAGTGTGTTACCACGTTAAGGATTATCTAGCAATGCATTAGTGAATCTTCGAACATACAAGACTTCTAGTGTTTCAATCCGCACTCTTCGCATTCGAACACTGGAGGGGAAGGGAATAATATGAGGATACGGCAACAATGACCGCCACGTTGATCGGGAAACAAAAAATCGAAAATATAATTACATCATCGGGACCGGGGATTGCGCGGCCAGCCTCGTAGAAACAAGTTGTACAAGTTAGTCACAAGTAATGGCAATTTCTTTTCAACATAGAAAATGCTTATGTATTTTTTGAAAATAGAAGGAATAAAATGAAATCCTTTTGTTTTTATCTTGTTTCTTGTCTGACCGATGAATTAACTTTGTCATTTGAAAGTTAAACAAGTACTTCAAATGCTAGTGCCATAATGAACAGGAGACGTCCTCTTCAAGAGCACCGTAAACATAAGATGACCCTCTCTTATATAAACTCTCACGTTAAAGGGTTGGTTCCGGAAGAATTAATGTCCGGAATGAAAAATGTCTTCGTTCAGTTTTTGTCCCATTGGGTTTTTCTGGCAAGGTTTTTAACGAGGCAGCAACAGAAAGCTTACTACGAAGACAGCAGCAATAAGACTTTAATAGCAAGGCACACAAGCAAAGATCCACTCAGGGATGGTTAGATAATCTTTTGCTCTATAGCAAATTCCCACGGGGAAGTTAAGTTTGCTATTGAGCAAAGGTTAACCGATCGTTCACGAGCACAGACCACTAGAGGGTTGTTAGATAGTCCTTCGCTCGATAGCATAAGTTCCTAAGGGGAAGTAAAGTGTGTTACCACGTTAAGGATTATCTAGCAATGCATTAGTGGAATCTTCAAAAATACAAGACTTCTAGTGTTTCAATCCGCACTCTTCGCATTCGAACACTGGAGGGGGGGAATAATATGAGGATACGGCAACAATGACCGCCACGTTGATCGGGAAACAAAAGATCGAAAATATAATTACATCATCGGGACCGGGGATTGCGCGGCCAGTCTCGTAGAAACAAGTTGTACAAGTTAGTCACAAGTAATGGCAATTTCTTTTCAACATAGAAAATGCTTATGTATTTTTTGAAAATAGAAGGAATAAAATGAAATCCTTTTGTTTTTATCTTGTTTCTTGTCTGACCGATGAATTAACTTTGTCATTTGAAAGTTAAACAAGTACTTCAAATGCTAGTGCCATAATGAACAGGAGACGTCCTCTTCAAGAGCACCGTAAACATAAGATGACCCTCTTTTATAAAAACTCTCACGTTAAAGGGTTGGTTCCGGAAGAATTAATGTCCGGAATGAAAAATGTCTTCGGGGAAAGATACATCTGAGCCGTATATGAAAGGACGCAAAAAGTAAACTTGTGCAAATACTTATCAAAGCCCTCACGAAAAAGGGCTGATGCCTGGAGCCAAAAAATGCTTTCAGGGAGAATACACCCAAAAGTTTCACATAATAAGACGCAAAAAAGTTTACGCAAAATTCTTAAAGAAAATGCAAAGATTAAAGACTTGCATGAATATTCTTACAAAAAGAAGACTCAAATAATACTTGTGCAAAAGATGTTTTTATTTACAAAAACATGTCAAAATGGCACAGGTACGAGAATTGGAAAAAGAAAAGAAAAGCTAAACTGCAGTATCTCTGGAACCAGGAGGAAGAAAAGTGTCCGCGCCCCGGAGAGAAGTAGACGGACCCACCGATGGCTCAACATTTTCACCAGTTTGGCCTTCAGCATCATCATCCTCCAATTCTTCTTCAGTTCTCAAAAATTCGGAACCAGAACCAGAAGGACCAGGTGCAGCAAACCTCGCTAGGAGTCCACTTTTAGTAGCTAACTCAAGCTCGCGGGCCTTTGCAATTTCGGAATAAAAAAATGACACCAACATTGGCCTCTTCCAAGGTTTTTCTCATCATGCTGTACATGGCGTAAGTTCTCTCAACAACGAGGGAAGTCGCTCGGCGCTTGAGTTCTTCTTTGAGTTGGGTTACCTCGGCAGAAAGGTTTTTCCGGGCGGACCTAGCAGATTTGAGGCTAACATCAAGGTCGCGGATAGTTGAACTAAAAAGCCTATTATGCTCGATAGTTTTCCTATATTTCTCTTCCAGTTGGGCGTGTTTCGCCCCCACAACAGCAAGCTCTTCAATTTTAGAGTTCAAGGTTGCCTCTAAGTTAATCACTCTTTCAGCGGAGGCAACCTCGCGTTCGGTTGCAGCAAGAACGGTGTTATGGACTTCAACCCATTTGGCCCTGGATTCGTCAAATCTAACCCTTAGCGGACCAATTTCTTGGCTAAGGGTTACCACTTCTTGCTCACTTTGCCGCAAACGAGCTTCTAATACAACAGTCTCAGCGGCTTTAGCTTCCAGTTTCGGAAGGCGAGCGACATGTTGCTCCTGCGCTGCCAAAAGCTGATCTCGCACGGAGGAAAGCTCTTCTTTTTCACGAATCAACCTCTGAAGGCCCTCGGCAGCGAGAAAGTTGGCCTACAAAGTAAGAAGGGTAAAATTGAGGATGCTCACACCCAAAAATGGAAGAAGTAATAAAGGAAGAAAGGAACGTACCGCTGCGGCGTTGTGCATGGCGTTGTTCAACAAACACTCTCCCGAGAGTGCCTGAATCTTTTTCCCGTCTTTCTCTTAAGCAAAAGGCTTCAGGTAATTAGCAAGCTCCACCGACCGGGATAGCAAGTTGCATGCATCCGATAGAGACCGAAAGAATAACGTTTCTCCTCTTTTGTGGATCTTCAGAAGGGGTAGAATAATTTTGCCCTAAATTCCCATGAACTGGGGACTGTGGAAGAGGAACACCTTCTTCATGGTCAGGTGCAGCCGGTGGAGATGATGTAGCAATTGCTAGTGGAAGAATGGATGAAGATGGAAGTGATGTAACAGTTGCTGGAGATGGAGATGAAGCTGATGGAGTCCAAGAGTGAGAAGCAGCTGCATCAAATGCAGTGCTGGTTATTGGATGCTGGCCAACCAAAGACCGCAAGGGCCCGGTACTCAGCCCCGCAGTACCTGGCACATCAATTGGGGCTCGAAAACGAAAGTTGACATTATCTACCAAATCAAATTCTCCCCAAAGTGTCGAGGCATCGTCCTCGGTTGGTGTAACTCTCCAACAGGTTAAGCATCATGTTGAGATGATGAGGATAGTCGTCTTCTACGTAGAGAAGCTCCCTCATCACCAACTTCTTCGTCATCGTCGATTGTCACGATGTCTATAACCTGCCCAGAAGGAGGGCCAGTCACCATTGCTACCGGATATGACTCGGGGGCATCGGTCCTCGCCCTCTTATTCTTTTCCTCGGCTACAGAAAAGCGTCTTCTCTTGGGTTGTTTGTCTTCCAGCCCGGGACTCCGTAAAGAAACATTTGCTCTCAAAACAAGCCCGGAGCCACCTGTTCGAGTAAGCACCTCCTGAAGCAGTCTCGCTGCATCAGCAGGATCCGCCAAGACATCCTCCTCGAGAATAGCAACAGAGCCGCCGGGTAGACCTAATTTCATAGACAGGTTAGAATGGATCAATCAAGTTCTTCACATGAAAAATTCAAACCAGATAAGTTTGAGTTATCATGATTCTTGGCACCCACCCGTATTTAGAGGCTAATTCTTTCTACAAGCGAGTCTCGGGCGTCGTAATGTCCAAGATCTTTTGTACCCACCGGTTCGAACCTTCAATCACCGATGGGATCTATCGAGTTGCTGAAACAAACGAAGGATGGATCAATACGGCTATAGAAAAATATTTAGTAAAAGGAAATACTAAACAAAGAGCTTACGAGTACGGTTCCAGGGGGCCGGAAAGGATGAAGCCGTTGCTGGAATGATGTCGTTGGTGGCAGCTGCAACGAACCTTTCCATCCACCCACGATCGTTGTCATCACCCATGCTAGACAACAAAGCATGGTGGACATGCTTGCAGAGGTTTATCATCCCCGCTGAATATTTTAGGAGAATAGAGATTCATCATATGAGCTAATGTTAGCTCCTCTCCAGTTTCCTGGCACAAACGCCGAAGGCAAGCAACCGTTTTCTACACAGAAGGACTTACTTGTGCCAAACACACTTGGTAGCGGAGGCAAAACTCCACAATCACGGAGTCAAGCTCTCCGCTCAAAGAGAACGCACCCAAAGTAAAGGGATACGTGTAAACATATGTAAAACCCTCCTTGGATAGGGTGACCCGCTCCGATAGATCAGGAGCAATAATTTCCAATTCATGACAGCGGCAGTCTTCCTTCACGGCAAGAATGCTCGAAGGACGTATGGAAGAAGGATACCTGCTAACGGCCCATGTACGAGAGTTAGTAGTAGATAATTTCTCTTCAAAGTCTTTTGTGGTAATAAGACTTCTAGGGATGATAGAGCCCACTGTTGGAGGAGCAGAGTCCTCGGCTTTGTTCTTGCTTTTTAAAAAACCGGTACGCTTTGAGGAATAAGCATTGTATGAAAGAAGGAGAAGGTCTTTCGTTTGAAGAGGATTAGAGAAAAGATGAAGAGCAAGATGCAAGTTAGATAAAAGAAGCTTGAAAAATTATGAAGTATAAGGGAGGAAGTTGATACGTATAAGTAAAAGTTTTGGCGGCTAAATTCATGGCCATAATTACCTCGATAATCGGCAAAAGTTGTGCTGAATCATGGGACGACGCGTGTTCGGGGCATTAAATGCGGAGAGACATGCGTCTAATCAACCGTCAGAAGCCTTCAGAGGGAATTATAATAATTCCCGCCAAAAGAGTGTTTCTATCAACTTTCCAGTAACACAAAGTTATGTCACCAGAAAGTAGAGGGACTATCTGTATAAGGTAAAATATGTGATGTTTGCCCAAAAATACATATATTTAACCGATGTTACCTCACATTCTAGTACTTTTAATCATCTTTTGAGTATTAACTATATTGCTTTGTGCTTAATTTTATATTTTAACTGTGTAGGAATAAAGCAATGTGAAGATGAAGAGATTTGGAACAAAATTGAATAAAACGCGGAAGAAAAAAAAATAATTTAAAAGGATGAGACAAATGGAGGGACACCCTTTGGTGTTTGTCCCCCCAAGTGGAAGACAAAATAAAGAGATACAATTCAAAGCCAACATTGAAGGAATTGAACGTCAAAACTTACTTAAGGCCAGCGTGAGGCGCTGGTCTGGACGCTGCGATTGCGGGATTTTCCTATTTTGCTCGGGACAAGGTTATTTCGGCTCTACACGGTCTCAACTCGTATAAAAAGGGTCCTAAACCTAATTTGGGAAAGATCTTACATACTTTGAAGGAGAATTCACGTGGGAGAACACACATCACGCTTGGAGAAGGCTTCTAACTAGTTTTTCTTTCTCTTCTCTTCCTTTAGTCTTGTAGTTTATTAGTTCTAAAGTTTTGGGTGCTACATGAACGTTGTAGTTTGAAGCTTGAATTATTCTTATTATTTTATCATATTGGTTTATTTATTAAATCTTGCACTTAATTATTTGATTGCTTGATCACCAATTGAATACTATCTACTAATCTAGGATTGAACTCGGGAAAGGATATTCTAGATTGCATATAAGATTAAATAGAACAAGATCTTGAACTCGAGCATCGGGAACGGATTTGCGGTTAGGATAGGGATATATCTAATCGCCTTGCTTGGTTATTATACGGGAATTATTAATGCATTCTTTTTAATCCTAATTCCATAAGAATATAGGCGTTAGGTTAGCTTGAATAGGCGAGTAGTATTTGGGGAGAAGGCTACGAGCAATATTAACCCTGTCAACCAATAAACCAGATAAATTAATTAGACAATTTAAGGGGAAGACTCAACGGGATTGTTAGCTAACCCATCGCTCTAGAATATCGGCTCTCATTGAATTTGTGTCTAATTTCGCCAACTTGTTTCCTTTAATCTCTTAGTTTGCTACTCTAGATTAGTTGTTGTTAATAATCTTTAGGAAATCACTTGAATAGATTAATTGTCTTAGTTTAATTTAGTAAATTGTTAATCAAGTCCTTGTGGGTACGGTATCTGGGCTTACAATCCTATATTACTTGTCGACAACGTATACTTATGTGTGCGTTTGGGAGCAACAATATGCTATGACACGTGGACGTCCGAGAAAGGGACACGTGGAACCCAAGACAAGGGGATAGCTAAAGACCGAAGGCAACTGTTTCGTTTGTCACCGGAAAGAATAACGCTCATAATGATGTAATAAATGCTCTTCTCCCGGTAGCATTTAATAGAGAATATTCATGGCAGTAAGAGCAGTTACCCGTTACAAGGAATTTGGCATTTATGTTCACCGTTATATCTTCATCAATGCCCCTCATAATTGACATTAAAGAAGGGCATGACCCTAGGACCTTCTTCATAGCTATAAATAGTGAGCTCAGCTGTCATTGTAAAGGACACTAATTTTTTGGCAAACTTATGCTATACTGTATACAAAGCTCAATCCGATCTTATCTTCTTATTTCTTGATTTCTTTGTTGTTGTGTCCGGAAACCCTATTCCCGAAATTGCTGCTTCTGCTGTTTCTTCTATATCCTAAGGCTAAGTATTGTGTAATTCTTTGATTATTTATTTATTTCAGGATCAATTAATTCATTTATCTAGAAACCACATATAAATTCAACTGTACCATTTTACAGGTAAACAATAACATGTTTTGCCAAGCTTTTTTTTGGTAAAAAATATTTTTATTATTTTTTTATTTTTATCAAAAGTGCTTTTCTTCAAAATTAAGATATTTGGCCAAGCTTCTAGAAAGAAAAAAATATTTTTGAGTAGAAGCAAAAGCAGTTTCTGAGAAGTAGAAAAAAGTAGCTTCTCCCTAAAAGTACTTTTTTGAAAAACACTTTTGAGAAAAAAGTGCTTTTAAAAAGTAGCTTTTTCCCGGAAGCACTTTTAAAAAGCTTCACCAGATATTAATTGATGCTCAAAAGTACTTTTAAAATTAATTAGTCAAACACAAACTGCTTGAGAAAAATATTTTTTAAAATTGGCAGATTTTAAAAGTTTGGCAAAACAAGCAATAAGTACTAAAAGTTTTAAAAAGCTCTTGAAGTTGAGAAAAAGGAAACAAGTATAGCAAAAAAAGAAAAGCAAGTATTCTTGATCAGTTCAAATGCTCCTGAAGCTATGATACTAAATAGGAAGTGGTAAGGAAAGAGGAAAGAAGGAAAAGAAATGATTTAGATGTTTTGTAAAGAAGCTACTTTGAGAATTATAAAACATGTAAGGGATTATATGATAAATTACTTGGTCATACTCAACAACTCCATCCATTTTAATTTAGTTGATGCAGTTTGAATCAACTCGAAGTTTAAGAAAGAAAGAAAAAAGACTTTTGAAGCTTGTAGTCCTAAAAGCTTAAGGGGTAAAAGCTTTATGGGGTTATGATATTTGTGTGGCTATAAAATTTCTCAATACGGGTTAAATGAGTATAATAAAAGGTTTACAGTTAAATTATTTTTAAATTTAGAAATTTGTCATTCTTTTTAGAACGAATTAATAAAGAAAGTACCTCATCTAAATTGAGACGGATGGAGCAGCATTTAAGCCAGAAAGCAATAAGTGACTTACGTTGGGGTAGACCAACTTATTAATTTTGGCTTGTTTTGAGTTGTTTTGTTTTAAAAGCCCTTAACTTAAAAGAAAAAATTGAGATTGTCAAAATGCCAAAACAAGCCAAAAAGTATTTTTAAGTTAGTTTGAACAGCTTTGTAGTCAATCCAAACACCCTTTAAATCTATATATTTCCTAAGTTTATATTTGAATTATTAAAATGTCCATCAGAAGCTGATGAAGTTTTTATTACCCTTAAAAAACCTTTAGTAATCTATATTGTTTACCCGAAAACCGGTACAGTTGAATTTTTTCGTGCTTTCTAGACCAATGAATTAATTTGATCCAAAAAGTAATGAAATAATTGATGAAATTTAAAATACTTAGCCGTAGAATGTAGATGGAATGACAAAGCTAATGAGTCCCGGAACAGGGTGTCTGGGCACAACAATGATAAGATTAAAAACGAGAGAATAAATTGTATTAAAATACTGTATAGAATGTAGTGTAAGTTAGCAAGAAAATGTGTCCCCGCTATAATAATCACAGAGCTCACGATTTATAGCTACGTCTAGGAAAGGAGGTCCAAGGGTCATGCCCTTCTTTAATGTCAATTATGAGGGCCATTGATGAAGATGTAATGTTAGATATAAATGCCAAATTCCTTGTAACGGGCCATCATCCTTAATGCTGCAAAATATTCTGTATTAAATATTATCGGGCGCAAAGCCTTTAATACTCCTTTTATGATCGTTATTTCTTCCGGTGACAAGCAGAATAGCTATGTTCGGTGGCCATCCCCATTGTTCCACGTTTCCTTCCTTTAAGCGGCCACGTGTCATGTCATATTTTTCCTTATACAATAGTTCTGGTGACACAATCTTGAGTTACCGGGAAGCTGGTAGAAGGCACCTTTTTGGCGGAAATTACTATAACTCTCTTAGAAGTTTTTGGACAGTTGATTAGACGCACGTCTCATCGCATTTAATGCCCGAACACGCGTCATCCCACGATTCAGCATAACTTTTTGCCAATTATCGAGGTAATCGTGGCCATGAATTTAGCCACCAAAATTTTAATTATACGCATGATCCTCCTCTTATGCACTTCATAATTTCTCAAACTTCTAACTTCCTCTTTATTTCCCAACTTTTCTCTGATCTTCTTCGAACTAGAAATTTTCCTTCCTTCTATTCCAATGGCTTCCTCTTCAAAACATGCTAGTTCTTCAAAGGGCAAGAACCAAACCAAGGATTCCGTTCCTCCAACAGTGGGTTCCATCATCCCAAGAAGGCTTAGTACTTCGAAGGATTTTGAAGAGAAATTTCCTACTACTAACCCTCGTACTTGGGCTGTTAGTAGATACACTTCCATTTTCCCTTATAGTATTCATGCTGTGAAGGAGGATTGTCGTTGCCCTGAGTTAGATATTATTGCTCCTGATTTATCGGAGAGAGTAGTCCTTCCCAAGGAAGGTTTTACATATTTCTTCCCATATCCCTTTACTTTGGGTCCATTTTCTTTGAGCAGAGAGCTTGATTCCGCAATTGTGGAGTTTTGCCTTCGCTACCAGGTATGCTTGGCACAGGTAAGTCCTTCAGTGTGGAGGACAATCACCTCCCTTCGGCGTTTGTGCCAAGAAACTGTAGAGGAGCTAACCCTACCTCATATGATGAATCTCTATTCCCCCAAAAGCTTCTGCGGGGGAATGATAACCCTTTGCAAGTGTGGTCACCATGCTTTACTGTCTAGCATGGATGATGACAACGACCGTGGGTGGATGGAACGGTTCGTTGCAATTGCCACAGTGACATTATTCCAACAACGACTTCATCCTTTTCGGTTGCTTGGAACCGCTCTCGTAAGTTTTCTTTAATAAACTTTTTCCTACTAAATATTCTTTCATGATTGTATTGATCCTTCAACCTTCGTTTGTTAGAGAGACTCGATGGATCCCACTGGTGATAGAATGCTTGGACTGGGTTCAAAAAATCTTGGACTTCACAACACCCGAAACTCATTTGTGAAAAGAGTTGTCCCTTAAATACGGGTGGAAGGCCCAAAATCATGGTAGATTTAGTTTACCTTTTTCCATTTTTTGTATATGAAGAACTTGGTTGAACCCTTCGGACTTGTTCGCGAAATTAGGTCTACCTGCAGGCTCAGTTGATGTTCCCGAGGAGGATGTTTTGGCTGACCCTGTTGATGCGGCGGGGCTGCTTCAGGAGGCACTTACACGAATAGGTGTCTCCAGGTCTACTTCGGGCGCAAACATTTCTTCACAGAGTCCCTGGCCAGAGAACAAGCAACCAAAGAGAAGACGTTCCTCTGCGGTCAGGGAAAAGAATAAGAGGGCAAAGGTTGATGCCCCCGAATCATCTATAGTGGCGATGATGACTGGTCCTCCTTTCGAGATGGTCATAGACACTGTGATGATCGATGATGATGAAGAACCTAGTGATGAGGGAGCTTCTTTACATAGAAGGATGCAATCCTCATCATCTCAACAGGATGCTCGACCTGTTGAGACAATTGCACCAACTAACGATGACGTTTTTGCACTTTGGGGAGAATCTGATTTAGTTGAACATGCGAACTCCTGCTTTCGGGCCCCAATTGCTGCAACAGGTACTGCGGGGCTGAGTACCTGGTCCATGCCGTCTTTGGTTGGCAAGCATCAAACAATTAGCATTGCATTTGATGCAATTGCTTCTTACTCTTCAACTCCATCAGCTTCATCTCCACCTTCACCACCACCAGCAACTGCTATATCATTTCCATCTTCATCCACTCTTCCATCAGCGGTTGCTACATTATCTCTATCCATTGCACCTGACCATGAAGAAGGTGTCCTCCTCCACAGTCTCCAGTTCATGGGAATTTGGGGCAAAATTATGCTGTCCCTTCTGAAGATCCAAAAAGGAGGAGGAGTGTTACCTTTTCGGTCTCCACCGGGAGCAACTTGCTTTCGAGGCCGGTGGAGCTTGCTAACTATATGAAGCCAAAAGACTGGGAGAAGATTCATAAACTCTCGGGGGAGTGTTTGTTGAACAATGCTATACATAACGTTGCGGCGGTACGTTCCTTTCCTCTTTTGTTATTTCTTCTACTTTTGAACAAATGTACTCTAAGTTTACCTCTTCTTGTTTTGTAGGCCAACTTTCTTGCTTCTGAGGGCCTTCAAAGGCTGATTCGTGACAAGGAAGAATTTACTTCTGAACGGGATCAACTTTTGGCGGAGCGGGACCAGACTGTTCTCCGCCTCTCGGAACTGGAAACCAAGTTGCCCATTTGCAGCAAAGCGAGCAAGAAGTGGTAACCCTTAGCCAAGAAATTGGGCGGCTGAGGGTTAGATTTGATGAAGCCAAGCTAAATGGGCAGAAATCCAGAACGTCGTTCTTGCTGCAAACGATCGTGAGGCTGCCTCCGCTAAAAGAGTGATTAACTTGGAGGCAACCTTACACTCCAAAAGTTAAGAGCTTGCCGTTGTGGTGGCGAAATATGCCCAGCTAGAAGAGAAGTACAGGAGAACTATCGAGCATAATAGGCTCTTTAGTTCAACTGTCAGTGAGTTCGACGTCAGTCTCAAATCTGCTCGGTCTACCGGGAAAAACCTTTCCACCGAAGTTACTCAACTCAAAGAAGAACTCAAGCGCCGATCGGCTTCCCTCATTATTGAAAAAACTTATTCCATGTATACAATGAGGAGAAAAACCTTGGAAGAGGCTAAGACTGGTATCATTGACATTGATGTCGAAATTGCTATGGCTCGAGAGCTTGAGTTGGCTACAAAAAATGGACTCCCGGCGCCTTCTGATGCTCCAGGTTCTTCTAGTTCCGGTTCCGAGTTTTCAAAAATTGAAGAAGGATCGGAAGGCGATGATGCCGAAGACCAAGCTGGGGAAAATGTTAAGCCATCGGTGGAACTATCTACTACTCCTGGGGATGCGGATACTTCTCTTCCTCCTGATTCCGGAGACGCTGCAGTTTAGCTTTTCCTTTCTTTTTCTATTTTGTACCTTTATCATTTTGATGCATCCTTGTAAATAAAACATATTTTTTGGCTGAAGTATCGTTTGAGTCTTACTTTCGTTTGAATGTTCATGCAAGTCTTTAACTTTCTCACTTGCTCAAGTATTCTGTGCATGTTATTCTGTTCGCGCTTTATTATGTGTAATCTCGGATGCCTTTCCTTCGAGGCATTTTGGTTCCGAGTATTATCCCTTTTTCCGGTGAGGGTTTCCATGAGTATTTGCGCAAATTTGCTTTTTGCGTCTTTTTTGTATGCGGCTTCGGGTGTATTTTTCCCCGATGGCATTCTAGATTCTGGGCATTGATTCTTCCGAAACCAACCCTCTAACATGAGGGTTTTTATAAGAGAGGGCCCTCTTATGTTTACGATGCTCCTTAAGAGGACGTCTCCTGTTTATTATGACACTAACATTTGAAGTACTTATTTAACTTTCAAATGGAAAAATTAACTCATCGTTCAGACAGGAAACAAAATAAAAACAAAAGAATTTCATTTCATTTAATTCCTTCTATTTTCAAAAGTACATAAGCATTTTGCTACGCAGAAAAGAAATTGCCATGACTTGTGGCTATCTTGTACAACTTGTTTCTACGGGACTGGCTGCGCAGTCCCTGGTCCCGATGATGTATTCTATTCCCGGATTTTCATTCCTTGGTTGACGTGGCATTCGGTGTTGCCGTATTCTCATATCATTCCCCCCCTGCACCCAGTGTTTGAATGCGAAGAATGCGAATTAGAATACTGGAAGTCTTATATCTTGGAAGATCCCACCAATGAATTGCTAGGTAATCCTTCACTCAGCAACATATCTTGTTTCCCCTTAGGAACCCATGCTATTGATCAAAAGAATACCTAACAGTCCTCTAGTGGTTTGTGCTCGTGAACGGTCGGTAACCTCCGTTCGGTAGCAAACTTAACTTCCTGGTGGGAATTTGCTATTGAAGCAAAGATTATCTAAACGTCCCCGAGTAGAAACTTGTTCCTTTGCCTTGTTATGAAAGGTCTTATCACTGCTTTCTTTGTAGTATGCTTTCCGTCACTACCTCGTTAAAAATCTTGCCAGAAAAACCCAATTTGAACAAAAACTGAACGAAGGAAAAAAGAGTGCAGCACATACTTTCTGTTTGACTATTGTTTGTCAGCAGTAATATCTTTTGAGGTGAGCCACATTCTAGTTGTTGGGCAACTTGTCTCCGTTCTGGTTCTCCAACTCGTATGATCCTTTCCTAATGATAATTGAAATCCGGTAAAGGCCTCTGCATGTCGGGCCTAACTTGTCCCCGTTGGGTTCCTGGGTGTTTTGATTACCTTCCTCAAGACCAAGTCTCCTACTTTGAAATAACGGAGGTTGGCTATTCGATTATAATATCGCTCCATTCTATGCTTTTGAGCCGCCATTCTGACATGCGCCAATCCCTGCATTCCTCGAGCAGCTCCAAGTTGATTAGCATTGCTTCGTTGTTCGATTCTTCGTTCGGCTGGAAATACCTTAAGGTTGGTTCCCCTACTTCCACCGGTATCAAAGTTTCTGCGCCGTACACATGGGAAAAAGGAGTTTCTCCCATGCTTGACTTGGCCGTTGTTTGGTAGGCCCATAGAACCCAAGGTAATTCTTCGGGCTAGTTGTCTTTTGCTGCTCCAACCTTTTCTTTAGATTTTGTATAATCACTTTGTTTGTTGACTCTGCTTGGCCATTTGCGCTGGGATGATAAGGTGAAGAGGTAATCCTCTTTATCTTCAAATCTTCAAGGAACTTTGTAACTTTTGCGCCGAAAAACTGCAGCCCATTGTCGCATGCAATCTCTTTTGGTATCCCAAACCTGCAAATTGTATTTTCCAACAGGAAGTCGACCACTTCGCGTTCTCCGATCTTTTGATAAGGACCTGCTTCTACTCATTTAGAAAAATAGTCAATCAAGATTAAAAGAAACCTTACCTTTCTAGGAGCCGGTGTTAGCGGTCCAACAATGTCCATTCCCCGCTTCATGAACGGCCACGGGGATAGAACCGAGTGTAGGGGTTCTGCCGGTTAATTTACTAGTGGTGCGTAGCTTTGGCACTTATCACATTTTCGTTCGAAGTCTTTAGCATCTTGTTCCATATGGGGCCAGTAATATCCTGCCCGAACTAAGTTTAGCACCAAAGAATCTGCACCTGAGTGGTTGCTGCATATCCCTTCATGGATTTCTCTCATGAATAGTTAGCTTCCGATGCTCCTAAGCACCGGGCCAACGAGCCTTGAAAGGATTTTCTGTACAATTGACCTTTTTTGAAGCTATAACATGCAGCTTTTGCGCACAATGCTCTTGATGCTTTGGGGTCTTCGGGCAACTTTCCATGCTCGAGATAATCGATTATTTTGT
This sequence comes from Nicotiana obtusifolia, assembly GCA_002018475.1. NCBI lineage: Eukaryota > Viridiplantae > Streptophyta > Magnoliopsida > Solanales > Solanaceae > Nicotiana > Nicotiana obtusifolia. The sequence continues at coordinate 52,751 of MCJB01039975.1, read as the reverse complement.
TTCTCCAATCCCAGACCAAACTAGTCAAATTTACCTCATAATAATCTGTGTCCAAGACTGAGTTCATCAGTTGTACTACCGTCCCTGATTTCGATCCCTGGATTTCTGTCGATGAGCCCAAATTTTCTAATGCATCTGCTTCTGCATTGTCTTCCTTTGGGATATGAGTAGTTAACCACTCTCAAAATCGTGCCAATAAAGCCTGAACTTTTACCACGTATTGCTGCATACGTTCTTCTCTAGTGTCAAAAATTTCATAGACCTGATTCACCACCAACTGCGAATCATATTTGATTTAGATGACTTCGGAGTCAAGTCCTCGGGCCAATTCGAGCCCTGCAATCAAAGCTTCGTACTCTGCTTCATTGTTAGTTAAAGGAATCGTTCTGATGGCTTGCCTTAACATTTTCCCTGAAGGCGTGATCAAGACTATTCTGAGCCCGGGCCCCTTTAGGTTTGAAGCTCGGTCCGTAAATAAAGTCCAAACTCCCGATGTCAATTTTGACACCATTATGCCTCTTTGGCTGCCAGAGGCAATAGTCCCGGACTGAAATCAGCCAAGACTTGCGACTTAATTGCAGTCCTCAGTTTATATTCTATATCGAACTCGCTCATTTCGATAGCCCATTTGGCTAATCTACCCGAGAGCTCGGGTTTATGGAGGATATTCCTTAGAGGGAATGTGGTCACCACAGCTATCGGGTGGCACTAGAAGTAGGGCCTCAGCTTCTGGGAGCGACTACGAGAGCTAAGGCCAGCTTTTCCAGATGTGGGTAGCGAGTTTCTGCACCCGTTAAAATTTTGCTAACGTAATAAATGGGAGATTGCGTACCTTCAACCTCTCGCACTAAAACTGTACTTACCGCAACTTCTGGAACCGCGAGGTAGACTAGCAACATTTCACCTTCTTTTGGTTTTGAGAGCAACGGAGGGCTTGATAAATATTTCTTCAAGTTCTTCGAGGCTTGCTGACACTCCGTGTCCACTCGAAATATTTTTTATTTTTGAGTAGTGCGAAGAAGCGATGACACTTCTCCGATGAACAGGAAATGAACTTGCTCAAAGTTGCCAATCTCCCTGTGAGCCTCTGGACTTCTTTTATGTTAGACAATTGATCCGGGATGTCCTCTATGGCCTTGATTTTAACGGATTCACCTCAATTCCCCTTTGTGAGACTAGGAATCCTAGGAACTTACCCGAACTGACCTCGAATGCACACTTCTCGGGGTTAAGCATCATATTATGCTCCCTCAGGATGTCAAATGTTTCTTGCAAATGCTTCAGGTGGTCACCTGCATTCAAAGGCTTAACGAGCATATCGTCTATATATACTTCCATAGTCTATCCTATTTGTTTTTTGAATATCTTATTCACGAGCTGTTGATAAGTGGCTCTGGCATTTTTTAACCCGAAGGGCATTACATTGTAACAATATGTACCAAAAATCGTTATAAACAAAGTCTTTTCCTGGTCTTTTGGGTTCATCTTGATTTGATTGTACTCGGAATAAGCATCGAGGAAACTCATTAACTCGTTCCCGGCCGTGGCATCAATCATTTGATGGATACTAGGCAATAGGAATGAATCTTTCGGGCACGCCTTATTAAGACACTTATAATCTACGCTCATGCAAAATTTATTATTTTTCTTAGGAACTATTACTACATTGGCTAGCCAGTCTGGATATCTTACCTCTCGGATAGAGCCAATCTTAAGTAAATGGGTTACCTCTTCTTTGACGAATTATTTCCTTGCTTCAGCAATAGGGTGCTTCTTTTGCCTTACCGGAGGTATGTTGGGATCCAAGCTTAACTTGTGTACGACTATCTCTGTCAGAATTCCTGTCATATCCTCGTGCGACCATGCAAAACAATCGGCTTTATTTTTAAGTAATTCAATAAAAGCAGACCTGTGCTCAGGGTGCAGTCTTATTTTCAAATGGAATTTCCTTTTTAGGAATTCTTCGAACAACCCAACCTGCTCCAGCTCTTTTGCTGTGGACTTCCTCATGTCCGTCTCTTCTGGTATTTGAAAATACCTTGGTACCTGATATTATTCCGACTCTTCTATCCTTAGGCTATCTTCCTCTGGTTCGGGTGCAGGTTCCAGTAATCGCTATGCCGCACGTTCCTTTCCTTTGCTACTGGAGACCGAAATTGCATTCATCTCCCTTGCCACCGGTTGATTACCCCTTATCTGTTTGATCCCCTCGGGTGTCGGAAATTTTAACAATTGGTGATATGTTGAAGGCACAACTTTCATCTCGTGCAACCATGGTCTTCGTAAGATGATGTTATATCACATGTCTCCATCTACCACTTCGAAGAGAGTTGTCTTCATTACTCCCTCAGCGTTTGTGAGTAGCAAAATTTCTCCCCGGGTCGTCACGCTTGCGAGGTTGTATCCGGCGAGGAGTTTCGTTGCCAGGATAATGCTTCCGGTAGGTTTAGCTTGCTCCAGTACTCTCCATTGTATGATATTAGCTGAACTTCCTGGATCCACTAAAACATGCTTAATTTTAAAATCTAACACATTTAAAGAAATTACCAGTGCGTCATTGTGCGGTAGCAGTAATCCGTCTGCATCTTCGTCCGTATATGTGATATCGTCTTTCTGGAGTCTTTTACTATGAGTTATCGATAATTTTGTCTTCTTGGTTGTCGAAAAGGTGACTCCATTAATCTTATTACCCCTGTTTCGACCATAGTTATTTTTAGCTCAGTCACTCAAGAATTCTCTGAGCTGACCATTCTTTAACTGTGTTGCCACTTCCTCCTGGAGGTATCGGCAGTCCCCAGTTTGGTGGCCGTTAGTGCCGTGATATTCACACAATAAATTGGGATCCCTCTAGCTGGGATCAGATTTCATAGGTCTTGGGAATCGTGCCTCCTTGATATTCGTCATGGCCGACACCAATTCTACTACACTGACATTGAAGTTATACTCTAATAACTTTGGGTAAGAGGAACCTCACGACCCCCAGATTTTTTATCCTGCAGCGATCTGTTGTTCCGGCCACGATCGGTCCTTCTATCAACAATGAACTTGTCTGCTGTCCGGAAGCTCCTGCCACGACTTTCTGTCCATGTTCGTAAGGCAAAAATCGGCCCCTCCGAAGCCCGTCTATCCGTGTCGATATCATCTTTCATTTTTTCTTTGTTCTTCTCCCGTCCTTTGGTCGACGAAGGATAGCCCACCTCGTCTTCGATCCTTATATTTGACTCGTACCGGTTGTGGACATCCGCCTAAGTCGTTTCTTGGAACTCGAGCAGACTTTCTTTCAATTTCCAGGAAGCATCTGAACTTCTCGGATTTAAACCTTTGGTGAACGCTTCAGGTGCCCATTCATTTGGGACTGCTGGTAGTATCATCCTTTCCTTCTGGAACCGGGTAATGAACTCTCGTAATAACTCGGATTCTCCCTACGCAATCATGAATATGTTGGCCTTTCGGGCTTGTACCTTTCTAGCACCGGCATGAGCCTTGATAAAAGAATTCGCTAACATCTTAAATGAATCAATAAAATGCTAGGGCAATAATGAATACCATGTTAAAGCTCCCCTCGTGAGAGTCTCACCAAATTTCTTTAGTAACACGGACTCTATTTCGTGAGAAGCCAAATCATTCGCTTTCATCGATGTTGTGTAGGTGGTAATGTGCTCTTGTAGGTCTAAAGTTCCGTCATACTTCGGCACTTCGGGCATTTTGAATCGGGATTAATTCTGGGGCCGCACTCAGCTTGTATGGTAATTGAATATACTTCTTCGAGTTCGGGCCTTTCAATACTGGTGGTGCGCTAGGGATTTGATCTATCCGAGCGTTTACTTCCTTCATGAACCGCAAAAGTTCCTCCTTGAACGGATTGTTACCGTTGTTGAGGCCGGATCTACTCCCCCCGGCCCCGTCAGAGCCAACTTCGTTCCTGGGAGTGTTGTTGTCGACTCTCTGCGTCGTTTGGTCTTCAGGAACCTCAGGAGGAATTGGACTTTGCCTGTTCGCATTATTTGAAGCACCTGATAGCGCCTGCTTTAGTTTCATCATAACCTGGTCCTGTTGCGTGAGATGGCCTAGAATGATTGCCTATTGCTCTTGCAGGACCCTCACTACATCTGTTACATGCTCTTCATCAGCATCATCAGGAGTCGTCTCCCAAAACTATCGAGGGTATCGCCTGTCATGTGACGGTGTGGCGTCGTCCCCCTCATTGCGAGTGTCATTGATTGAATCCTCAAAATGAGGTTGTTCCCCTTGAATTTCAGGGTTGTGTGTGCTGTTAACAGTGTTATCTGCCATTTTTTTTGTGATTTTTGCTAAGACAAAATAATCAAACACGTTAGTAAAAAAAGGCAAGGATCAATTTAACTGCACGGATGCCTAGGATCCACGATGGGCGCCAAATTATTTTCCTGAAAGCGGTACAGTTGAATTAATTTGATCCAAAAAGTAATAAAATAACTGATAAAATATAAAATACTTAGCCTTAGAATGTAGATGGAATGGCAGAGCTAATGAGTCCAGGAACAGGGTTTCCGGCACAACAATGATAAGATTAAAAACGAGAGAATAAAATTATATTAAAATGCTGTATAGAATATAGTGTAAGTTAACCAGAAAATTCGTCCCCTCTACAATGATCATAGAGCTTACTATTTATAGCTACGTCTAGGAAAGGAAGTCCTAGGATCATACTCATCTTTAATGTCAATTATGAGGGCCATTGATGAAGATGTAACGTTACACATAAATGCCAAATTCCTTGTAACGGGCCATTATCCTTAATGCTGCAAAATATTCTATATTAAATGTTACCGGGCGCAAAGCCTTTAATACTCCTTTTATGATCGTTATTCCTTCAAATGACAAGCAGAATAGCTATGTTCGGTGGCCATCCCCACCTTTCTGTTCCACGCGTCCTTCCTTTAAACAGCCACATGTCATGTTATATTTTTCCCTACACATATATATTCTACATTAATATTTTATAAATATATAAAAGTACTCATAAATATTACAAGATTGTTGAGCTTTTTCAATCCTTCAATACGAGTGAAACTATAGTATACAATATATATGTTTTTTTGTTGGGATTTAACGTACAATATATGTGGTTCTATTAGGATTTTGGAAGGGTACATAATAATTTCACGACTCAACCAGACAGTAAATAGTCCTAAATGGTTCTCATATGCCAAGTTAAAGTTTTTTCTTAATTATTTCTTGTTTAAAAATAGTTACATGAACTATATTTTTTTATCCCTATAAATTAGTGTTGCAGCTATCAAAAGAGAAGTGTAAAAAAGAGAAAAACGAGGATAGCGAAAAGATTCTTGAAAGCAACAGGAAGAAGAGCCCATTATTCATCACATGTCTAGTTGATATCTTTCTCAGAGAACAATATATTGGTGTAATGAAGGCTTAATAAAAGTTCGAGCTGATCATTTCATTTGAAGTCATGAATCAATCTAGCCTTTTGGCATTTTGCTTTTACCATCCTCTCAATCTAGCTATATCTAGTTAATAGTATATGAGTTAAAGTGAGTTAATTTTAACAAGGGCCGCATAAAAGGACCATCATTTTTTATTACCTCTGCCTTTATGGATCAGACTTGCTTCTCTCAAATCTTATTCCAACTTGGTGAGTTCCATCTAAGTGTCTCTTTGGAGATTTAATTAGGAAAAAAAATATGTACAATGCACCTTAAACATGTCAAGAAAATTCACTTATATACTTAAAATTTATAAATATTCCTTTACAGTTTACCTTGTATTCTTGTCTAAAGTTTATTTATTATCCTTTGAGAGGTAATGTGACAAAGAATGTGATTTTACCCTTGGTCTACAATTGTGCGTTATGGATACATCCAACAAGCTTCCAATTCTTGAGCAATTGTCAATTCTTTGATCGTTCCATGTTGCGTCAGTGTGAAGTACATTGCAGCTATCATTGTGGTCGCACAATTTTATTGTGGTCCGCACTTGATCTTGGTTCAATTCTCCTTGCACTCTGATTATGGTCCCGCTAAAACTATTGTAGTAATATTTTATTGTTCTAACGATCCGACCGGTCGTTTTGAGTTTTAGCGCATTTTTCAGCGGTTTGAGACCTTGGGTAGCTTCATTTCATGTATTATGATTTGTATGCATAGTCAGATATTGAATTTCAGGAGGTTCGGAGTTGATTCGGGTGGAAATTCTCATTTCGAAAGCTTTAAGTTGGAAGAGTTGACTAAGGTTTGATTCTTGAGTAAACGATCTCGGAATCGGGATTTGAAGGTTCCAATAGATTTGTATGATGGTTCTGGACTTGGGCGTATGTTTGGGTTGAGTATCGGGTCTCCCGGGAGTATTTCGGTGCTTATTGTGGAAAGTTGGCATTTTGAAGGTTTTAGAATTTCCTAAATTTGGTTTAAGTTGAACTTTGGTGTTATTGATATCCGTTTGGGGTTCCGAGACTTAGATAGGTTCGTATCGTGCTTTATAACTTGTGCGTAAAGTTTGGCGTCTTTTCGGAATGTTTATGTATGATTCAGACGCGTTCGTCGAGGTTTGAATGTTGAGAGTTTAAAGAAAGGTTTCGATCGTTGATTCGTAGTTTTAATATTGCTTGGTGTGATTGAGGCCTCGAGCAGGTTTATCATGTTCTCGGACTTGTTGGTATGATTGGACGGGGTCCTGGAGGCCTCGGGTGTATTTCGGGATAGTTTCGGGTCATTTCTCCATGTTTTGCTGCTATTGTTACTGGTTCTGGTGTTGTTCATCGCGAACACGTAGTGGTTATCGCATTCGCAAAGAAGGATCATCGTTGGTAGATTCTTGTGCTTCGCGTTCGCGAAGGTTTGGGGAGCAAGGCTCCGCGTTCGAGATTTGATGTTCGCGTTCGCGATGAAGAAGCTAGCCTGATGGCTGACTTGGTCTTTACATTCGTGGAAGGGCAGACACGTTCGCGATGGGCAGGATGGTAAAGTTTCATGTTCGCGTGCCCTTTCTCGCATTCGCGTAGAGGAGTTTTGGAGCTGAAGCTGGATGTGCTTCGCGAACGCGAGGTGATTTCTGCATTCAATATGAAGGTCGTCTGGGCAGTGTATAAATTTTCAAAAACTGATTTTGGCTCATTTTATCTCAAATCTTCCATGGGAGCCGAGCTTGGGGTGACTTTGAAGGAGCGTTTTCATCATCCATCACTAGGTAAGTGACTTCTACATATTGTGAGTTAAATACATGAATTATACATGAATTTGAACATGAAAATTGGTGAAAATTGTGAGATTATGAAGAAAACCTAGAATTTATATTCTTGAATTTTTACCACGAAATTGAACATGGGATTAGGGATAAATTAGATATTTGAGTTCGTGCTCATGTACTGTCTTATAAGCACATGTCTCGTAATTCGATGATTTTCTTCCTTTCTTGTGGAGCGGGCCGAACGCCACGATAGTGTAGTAGATGCATCTATGGTTCGTGCGGCTCGACCCTTAGCAGTGTACACATTATTCTGGATGGGGCTGTACGATCTCGCCATAATCGTGCGTTATATCGCTAGCAACCCGAATATTCATGAGATTTTCCTCCCATTGATGCCTGGCATTTATTATGGTGTTCATTATCCGTTGGTTTCTGGCACTTAATATATTTGAGTTGTTGAGATAGAACACGAGACTGAGAAATTTAAGAAAATTCTGGAAGATTATGTAACTTACAATTTAACCCTACTATTCTTGTTGTGCTTTATATCTGCTTATGATTTATCATATTGCTTTATTGGACGTCTAGTAAGTATCGATGTCGATCCCTCATCACTACTTCTCCCAAATTAGGCTCGATACTTACTGGGTAAGCGTTGATATACTACTCATGCTACACTTCTGCACTAAATGTGCAAGATCTGACAGGTTCAGTTGGTGGTCATCTCGGCGCGTAGGCGCAGCTACTGAGGAGAGTTTATGATGAGCTGCATTCCAGGCTACGTATCACAGTCCACAGAGTCTTCATCGTACTATCTACTTATCCTGTCTTATTTACATTCCGGAAAGATATTGTATTATTATTATACTCCTTAATAAATATTCATGCACTTGTGACACCGGAATTTGGGAAGTTCTAGAATTTGTTTTTTGTTTGCTTAACGTCAATACACTTTTACTTGTATAATATTTAAATTAAATTTACATACGAATTTAACGCATTTACGTCGCCACCTAACAAGATTCACGATTTCAAAAATAATAAAATGAATTAAGTCGTTAATTCAATGTTGGCTTGCCTAACGGCGACGTTGGGCGGCATCACGACCTATAGTGGGTTTTGGGTCGTGAAAACTTGGTATCAGAGCTATAGATTCACTTGGGTCCCACGATTCATGAGCATGTCTAATAGAGTCTTGTGGATCGCACAATGTTGGTGTAATGGTAGGGTGCTTTTTCATGTGTCGAGGCAGTGAATGACTCGAAAGGAGGATTTCTCAGTGCATGGCTTAAAGGTTCGACATTTAATTCCAGCGGAGGAAAGGTAATCGGACTATGAATGTTTAGGCTTTGGTTGATGGAGTAACGAGACTTGATATTTTCAAGCATGGTGGAATTCTCATTTGTGATGTGGTGTCGTCGTCTTTGTTTGAACGCATTAAGGTTCGCCGGTGTTATGGTCTTTTTTGATTTGCCTTTGGGGAAGGGTGTCGTGAAATGGTGCCTGTGAAGCGGTTGTCAGAGATGGCTGTCTATAGCGGTTTCAGAATCGGATCAATGTTTCTAATGCTGATGGCTTGAGAAAGATGATCTTCGAGAGGCTTAGAGTTGGTAGCAATTTATTAGTTAAGGTGCTACAGAGATGGGTTTGGGCAGCGAGGGATGAGTAAGGACATAATGGGAGGTGTCTCGCGGTGGTTGAATTGCTAGAAGGCCAAATATGAAAAGCAGAGTTTTAAAGGTTGCTTAAAGGAGATGGTTTAACTAAAGTGGGAGTGGTAGGGTGGCTTATGGATTCTGTGGTAGAACAGCCACATGCATTGAGAAAAGTTTAGAGCGATTTGGGGATCATGGTGGACAGTGACTAGGTCTACGGATTATATTTGGAATGGTGGCTACTAGGCTAAGGAAGGTTGAACATGATAGAAGGAAGTTGGCTTGGAGTGTTTTGGGGTGTAAGATCTTGATTATCATTATGGGATACAACGTGACTTCGAGGTTGAAATGTATTGTCGGACTTTCAGTGATGTCAATGGGGAATGAACAGACTTGTACAGCCGGTGGACGAGCATGGGCTCAGGAGGGTTTACCGATTTCATAGTAGTGGTACCCAATGCAGCGTCGGTGGAAGATGTCGGTGTGGAATTCCACAGTTGGGTCATCTCCTGTGAGTAGGTTAGCGGTTGCATGATTTTGATGAAGATCTACGAAGAGTTCTACTTACTACCTGGCAGAATGTCGAATATGCGATTGTGGCTGATAATTTGGAATGTTCATGAAAAGTTCAACAAGAGACAACGAGAAATTTGGCGGGCTGGCGCTGCGAGATCATGGTAATTGAGAAGGAGGAATCTTTGTGGGTTCTACATTAGGTGATGGTAGCTTAAAGTTAAGTGGGGGAGCCCTCCATCTACGATTGGATTGCGTGGTTTTCTGCTTGTGCGGTTTTTATTTATCGGTGCATTGGTGGATTATTTACGACTAAGAAAAGGAAACATCAAGGGTAATTCGAGAAAAGAACTTGATGAATGTGTGCTATATTTCGCCTTATCGATTCATGTGCAGGTTTTGGGAAGACTCAGAGTTTATGCTTCTTTTGGATGTGATGTAAAAGGAAAAGAATTCATCCGGTTGCTTCTTTGGGAGCGTTCATGTGTTAATAGAGTGTTGGAGTTTGATTATATTTGGGACCAGGTTAGAGCATGTGACTCTCAATCGTGGTTCAAATAGGTTTACGGATGTAAGCACAATGTCTAAGGATTTTGGGTTCATCGTGTGGCTGAAGATCGGGATTTTGCAGCATAGTGTGAAGAATACTTGGGAAATTTTCTATGTTATCATCGGGTTTGCAGGGTAGTATTGGAGGAATGGGAGAAATAGTTTCGGATTCGCGGAAGGTCTTTTAGAATGGGTGTACCAGTTGGAGATGCTATTGTGCGCATAAGGAGGGTATGAGATGGTTCATGGGTATTTAGGCGATGTGGTCTCGTGAATTGGGTCACTCGGGGTGAGTGTTATTAGGTTTTGTTATGATTTGAATAGAGCTATTATTATTTCTAAGGCAAGTCAAGAGTAAATTGAATGAAGTGGTATCGGTTAGTAATGGTTTGAATCCGCATGATTGTGACAATGATTAGTTCCTTCGGCGTGTTAAGTTATATAGGTGGTTTGTGGTTGTACGTACAGGCTTGAAAGCCACCATAATTTGCTTGATTTGGGAGGTATTCAATTCCTATGGCCTTGTTGTGTAAAATGGATTTCGGAAAAGTTATGGCGATTTAGACCACGACTTGAGGTTTGTATTTTCTGCGGTCGTGGGGATTTAGTTTCGTGTTGCAATGGTTCTTCTGAAATGGGCTAAGTGAAAGGATTCTAGGAAATGAAGTGTTTATTCTACTAGTAGTTCAGGTGTTATGATGAGTTCTTGTACTCTCGCGTTGCGGAATGATAGGTATAGTGAGCGGCATAGGAATTGGAAGTTAAGGATCAAGGCTGCGGCTTGGTGTTGATAAGAATGTCACGAGCTCAGATGGGCAGGGCAGAATTCAGATGTTTTAAGCTAGAATTATCTCAGGGTCTCCAGAGAATGGTTTTCCATGGAAGAGGCATTGTGTATTGATTTGCGGATTCGTGATTTGCTTTACAAAATTAGTACGGTTCGTGGTATGGATGTGCAAACTTTGCTACCTGGTATGGAAGGTCGTGGGAGCGTATCCCACGGGAAAATTGTATAAGTGTGTGTCACGACCTGGATTTTCCACCCTCGAGAGTCGTGATGGCGCCTACTAGTGAAGCTGGACAAGCCAATCAACCTGATTATTTACCTTTTTTCTACTTACGAATTCATTTGCAGCACAAAAATATCAACTAAGAATGGTAACATCAACCAACGATATGAATTAAATTTCATACTTTACAAAACATCATCAATACAATATTCCTTACAAACTACCCAAGATCTGGCGTCACAGTTTCACAGACTGTCTAAGAGTACTACAAATAAGGTTCTGAAGAAATAACAAAACACTGTTTCTGAACTACATAGAAGAGACAGGTACAAGAAAAGGGCAGGAGACTCCAAGATCCACGAACGTCTGCAGAACTACCTTGGGTCGCCTGAAAATCGAGGCTGGAAGCCTCCTACTGTTCGAAGCTTGCGGCACTGGGATCTGCACAAAGAGTGCAGAGTATAGTATCAGCACAACCGACCCCATGTGCTGGTAAGTGCCTGGCCTAACCCCGGCGAGGTGGTGACGAGGCTAGGACCAGACTCCGGATAAATCTGTGAAATTATAAACATATATGTATCTACAGCAGAAGATAAAAAAAAATACAACAATTTTAAGCGGGGAAATGAAAGCATACATCGAGACAACAGTCAAACAGAACAAAAGGAATCATCGAAGAGTAAGAGAGAAATCAACAATTCAGCCTTTAACACAATGAAAGGTGATACGATCCAGCCTTTTTCCTCCAGAAACCATCTTGTTGCAGGCGTGCAACCCATTCCCACTTACAGTAACTTCTTGTGGCAGGAGTGCCACCCGCTCCCACTTATATATCACATTCCCGTGGCAGGCGTGCCACCCGCTCGCACTTTCATAATATCACGTGGCAGGCGTGCCACCCGCTCCCACTTTCATAATATCACGTGGCAGGCGTTCCACCCGCTCCCACTTTCACAATATCACAACAATCACAAGAAGCCCCGGCAAGGGAACAAATCAACATAACAACTTCCCGACAAGGGAACAAATACTGGCAAAAACAATCATCCTGGCCAGGGGGAAATTCAGCTATAACCAAACTAAACTCGACTCCTACTTAGCTCAATCAATGTCAGTACCCAATTACAGTCGAAATCCTACAATTAACCTCCCAACCCGATTATTATTTCATTAACTCTAGACACGACTCTACTAAAGTAACACTGGATCCTTTAAACTTCTAACGAACTCCTAAAAAC
>MCJB01039975.1:0-40468 GCA_002018475.1 Nicotiana obtusifolia | reverse complement strand
CAATATACGACCCACGGTCATGCTCGACACCAATGTATAGGTACTCGTCACCGTACCTATGCATGGTTCTCAACAAGAAGCAAATTAGCAAATAGGACAAAATTCCTAATCCCTCAAGCTAAGGTTAGAACAACCACTTACCTTGCTTTGCTTCTAAATTCAAGGTTTTCAATAAATTCAAATCTTTGCAACAATCAAAACCACAAGCCTTCGAGCCTCAAACTCGTCTGAAATTTTTGGCACTGTTCCATAACGAAATTGGCAGCATTTTGTGCTAGGGTTTTGGGGTTAGAAAGTGGGAAATTTCATAATGGGTGTTGGGTTTTGAAGGGTGTGATTCCATGGTTGTTTTTCAGCGTATTTGGGACTATTTTTAATGATTTTCCAGCTGGGTTTTGATGGGTTTAGACGGGGAGAGCTGGGTTGGTAATTGGAGGTTGATAGTTATGTGATGGAGGTGTTTTTCATGGAACTTGGGGTTGTTTACAAGGTGATTTGAAGGTTGATTTGCTAGGGTTTGAAGGTGGTTTGGTGAGTTTTACAGAGGAAGTGTCGAAAATAAGAGGGTTTTTGCATGTTAGGGTTATGGGTCCCTATTTATAGTGGGTCAAAAATCGGAACGGAAATAAAATGTCAGATGCCAGAATGCGATCGCATTCTGGTCGCAAAACCCATATGCGGTCCGCAATTAGGTCGCATTCCTGACACAACATTTGACCTAAAACTCTGTCTCACTCTGCGATCTTACTGTTAGATTTGCGGTCCGCATACCTGAAATGCGGCTCGCATTCTCGACGCATTTTTTGACGTAAAGTTTGCCCAATTTCTCTGTTCCACTTTGCGATCCAGGAAGTGGAATTTGCGGTCCACATTTTCAGTATGCGATCGCATACTGACCGCAATTCCTGACCTAGTTTTATGCCCAGGTTTCTGTTTCACTTTGCGATGCCTGTGTAAGATATGCGGTTCGCATATCTGAAATGCGATTGCATATCTTGCATTTCTTAACTTTTCGAACTCTTTTCTTAATTACTAGCCTCTTATACCTCATGCCCTGCAAAAAAAAATGTTAAAATTGCATAGTTTACAAAGAGGGATTTGCACTTAAAGCAAGCCAAATCTAAATGATTAATACCACATGTGTTTCTACGATACATCGGGCCGTTACAGTGTGACACGTTAGTCACTTGATTGTTTATGATTGAAACCAAGTATGGAGATTCTGGTACTATTGCTAATGTGAGAGTTTATGCCTTAAAGGCGCTCTATTCCTTTGGTTGTCGACTGTGGGAGTTTGTTCCGGATTGGACGGCTGCTCGTGTATGTTATGAATAAGGCCATTGTGGATCCTAGAAAGGTTGTTGGCGCAGTATGGTATGATCAGAATTGGCTTGAGGTCCCTTGGTGGGTCTAATGTGAACGTGTGCTCTACGTCAGGTCAGATCTGTTCATTCAGCGTAGCATTGCTTACGAAGGGTCTTCGGGCATTGGATGTTTTTCCCTTTGTCATCTATTCCATGTAATACTCCATTGTGCCAGGTGAGTTGTGCGACGACTTGATTATTCGCACATGTGTTGTAATGCCGTGTAGCTTGTGGTGTTATATGAGCAAGATGGCTCTTGAGATGCAGGTCATTTATTGTACCTCAATCGTGCTTGGGTTTTTGTAGCATATGGCGCTATCCGTATCCCCAGGGTTGTATTATGCACTTGGCGTGTTTGTGGTCAATATTCGGGCATTTCGTAAGTATAATCATTACGGCTGATGGGTGTTTCCTTGTTGGTTGTTATGTGGATCGGGTGGCGTGCTGCCACAGGTATATTGTTTGGATCGGGTTGCATGCCGCAACAGTTGGATGTTGAGTACGGCTCCCTATACTTATTTTTGTGTGTCTTGTTTCTCGTCTCCGAGAAAGGTTTATAGCATCTGTTGGCCATTTTATTCGTTACGTGGGCTGGGTAGTTCCCTATCGGAGTTCGTTCTTCCTTCTGAGTCATATTCGAGTTATAGCTTGTTGACGCTTTGATGGTGCTGTATGAGATTTTAGACGGTGTTTGAGGTGGCTTATTGCCCGAGCAACTTGTACTAGGTGAGACGAGGTTATTGGACCTGAGATCGGTGCGATCGGAATAAAGTAGGGTATATTAAAGAGAAAATATCGTTATTCACTTCAGAATGAGGTAATGGTTCTTGTTAGGTCAAGAGGCCCCATGATTTATTGTTTTGGCTGCTGGTTATGAGTTTCTACATATCTTTTTCGTCGTGGCAGTATTGCAAGAGTCAGAACAGAGCTTACAAGTGTTATGAGGCATATTGCAGGCATCAGATTCATGAAATTGCAACTATTGTGGTCGAAGGATGTTATATGGGCATGCGAATTATGCGGTGCATGGTATGAATTCAGCAAAGGTGCATGATCATGTTTTGGTACAGTGTGTAGTGATTGATGCGGTGTTCGTATGTTAGAATTGGGTCTTGTGCAGAATTTTGGATGTTAGAATCTGGTTCTAAGGCTGGTTGGCTAAGAAAAAAAAAGGAAGGATATTCAGTCTGGCTTGAGCTAACGTGCTCACATGGGTTGTGGTGGCATGGGTACGTGCACGAGGTGTTAAACAGTGATTTTGGCAACTCCGGAACACTTCTTGGCATGTTCTAGGACGAAGGTATGTTTAAGTGGGGGAGAATGTAACGACCCGACCGGTCATTTTGAGCTATAGAGGGTCGTTCGACGGTTTGAGGCCCTGGGTAGCTTCACTTCATGTATTATGACTTGTACGCATAGTCAAGAATTGAATTTCGGGAGGTTCGGAGTTGATTCGGATAGAAATTCTCATTTCAGAAGCTTTAAGTTGGAAGAGTTGACTAAGGTTTGACTCTTGAGTAAACGATATCAGAATCGGGATTTGAAGGTTCCAATAGGTTCGTATGATGATTCTGGACTTGGGCGTATGTTCGGGTTTAGTATCGGGTCACCTGGGAGCATTTCAGTGTTTATTGTGAAAAGTTGGCATTTTGAAGGTTTTAGAATTTTCTAAGCTTGGTTTGAGGTGAACTTTGGTGTTATTGATGTCCGTTTGGGGTTCCGAGCCTTGGATAGGTTCGTATCGTGCTTTGTGACTTGTACGTAATGTTTGGCATCTTTCCGGAATGTTTAAGTATGATTCAGACGCGTTCGTTGAAGTTTGAATGTTTAAGAGTTTAATGAAAAGTTTCGATCGTCGATTCGTAGTTTTAATGTTGTTTGGTGTGATTTGAGGCCTCGAGCAGGGTCGTATCTTGTTTTGGGACTTGTTGGTGCAATTGGACGGGGTCCTGGGGGCCTCGGGTGTGTTTCGAGATGGTTTCGGGTCATTTCTCCATGTTTTGCTGTTGCTGTTGCTGATTCTGGTGTTGTTCATCTCGAACACGTAGTGGTTATCGCGTTCGCGACTGTGGTCACGCGTTCGCGAAGGTTTGGGGAGCAAGGTTCCGCGTTCGTGACTAAGAAGCTAACCTGATGGTTGACTTGGTCTTTGCATTCGTGGAAGGGCAGACGCGTTCGCGATGGGCAGGCTGGTAAAGTTTAATGTTAGCATGCCCTTTTTCGCGTTCGTGTGGAGGAGTTTTTGAGCTGAAGCTGGATGTGTTTCGCGAACGCGAGGTGATTTCCGCGTTCGCGATGAAGGTCGCTGGGCAGTGTATAAATTTGAAAAAACGGGGTTTGGCTCATTTTATCTAAAATCTTCCATGGGAGCCGAGCTTGGGGCGACTTTAAAGGAGCGTTTTCGTCATCCATCACTAGGTTGACTTCTACATATTGTGCGCTAAGTACATGAACTATACATGAATTTTACATGGATTTGAACATGGAAATTGATGGAAATTGTGAGATTTTGAAGAAAACTTAGAATTCATTTTTTTGGATTTTTACCATGAAATTGGACATGGGATTAGCGATAAATTACATATTTGAGTTCGTGGTGTCATGGATAATGTTCATCTTTGAAAAGTTTCGGAATCCGGGCACGTGAGCCCGAGGATTGACTTTATTGACTTTTTGAGCGGAGTTGGGAATCATTATAAATTGTTAAATTATAAGCATTGGAGTATATTTTGATTGATTTGCACGTTGTTTGACTAGTTTCGGAATGTTTGGCTTTGAGTTTAGGTGTTAGAGAGGCGTTTGAGCCTGCTATGGAACTTCGGGGCGAGGTAAGTCTCCTATCTAACCTTGTGAGGGGGAAACTGCCCCCTAGGCTATGTAATTGTTATTCGCTACTAGTTGTGGGTGCTACGTATGCACGAGGTGAGGAGAGTCCGTACGTAGGTAAAACATGTTTATGTCCGGGTAGACTTAGGACTTTATCATGTAATATTTGAATTAATTGAAATAAAATTAATTAATTAAGCCAGCAGAATATATATATATATATATATATATATATATATATATATATATATATATATATATAGAGAGAGAGAGAGAGAGAGAGACACACACACACACACCAAGGGAATGGAAGCTTGTTCCCAGAGGTTAGAGGGGGAACAGGGGATAATGGGAAAGTAAGAATAAGAAGCTTAAACGGTAATTAGAAACAGTTCAGGTAGCAGAGCCGACCATATGTATATAAATTAAAAGGTAGAAGATTAAAAAACATACAATAAAGTGCAGAAGATTAAAACATAAAATCAGGTGGTTGAGCCTTCTTGAAGTTTATAAAAATAAGTAGTAACTATTACCGAGGGAGTGCTCTAACCAGGTAGAGAGTCTTCTAGAGAGAGATATATCGAGAGAGGTATATTTTCGAATGCCCTCTCTTTACAAACGGGGGATCTACTTATAGAAAAATAGACGGACTGTTGCAGTGAAAGTGTACAGTAAAAAAGCTACAGTAAAAGTAAAGCTACGGTGAAAGTAAATAGCAACTTTGCTATAGTGACTTCCGAAAATTTTATGATGTCGTGATGTTAGCAATTTCTCCTGTTTTATGGTACAGTGATATCATAATCAGGGTCTTTTTCTTCTTCTTCATCATTTTCTTCATCTGATTGGTCTTCAGAAGGGGATTTTTGGCTAGGTTCTTCAGTCTTTAATTGTTAGAGCAGTTTTTCCATTTGCTAGATCTTTTTTTTTTTTTGCTGCTAGATCTTGCTAGTTGTGTAGAAACAAGAGATTTTTACTGCAAAAATTGAGAATGAGAGACATCTGTGGGTGACAGATATTTTGGGATTTCAAAGAACCATTTTTCAATTATTTGTACATAAGCTTTAGAAGCACCTTTCCAAGCCATATACCACTTGCAGCGACCTTGAAGTGCTAACCATAGTAACCCTCTTTGACCTTTTGTCTTGTGAAATGAGAATTTTTGCGTATAGATCCATGGGATATGAAATCTATGGGAAAATTGGAGAAGCATTGGGATATGCTGGTCATGATGAAATTTGGTACAAAAGTAATCATATCCTTCTTTTACCGGAGAAGGAAAAATATCTATCGTATGACCACAGATTGGCCACCATTGATGTAAAAACCATTGAGGGAACTCGGATGTTAACTGTCTTCCCCAAAGTATAAAAAATGAATGTTTTCCAAGGGGATTTTGGAATGCGAATGCATTCATCCGGGCGTCTCGGTAGTCATAATAGTAGAAAAATTGAGGTTCAAATGGCTGAGAAAGCTTTCTGAGTTTAGTAAGGTGTGTGCTCCATTCTTTTGGTAAGATTATTTTATTAATCCACACCGTTGTATGGGTGACATATGTTGGGGTTTTGTCTAAAAATGGTTTGAATAGACAAGATTTCGTTTCTTAAAAATTCATAGAACATCTAGTTATAGGCAAGAGTTTTCTGAAGATAATTAGCAGAAGGGTTAAACATCTTTTTGACTACTTCTGCTAGGTTAGAGTGCCAAATATATGGTTCTGTTCGAATGAGCGGGTAAGCAATCTCATTCATAAAATAGTTTGGTTCCTCGGAATAAGGACCTTTCAAAGGAATTGGCTGTGGCACTAACGAAGGAAGTGCCTGTTTGGATACCGAAGGTATCGTGCATTGTGTGATGGGGCCATTTGCCGCCACTGCTTTGGTTGTGGTGCTTTGAGCAACCACATGGGTTTTGAGGGGAGATATGAGGGTTCTAGTCACTACACCCATTAATTGGTTCAATTGTTGTTGTCCTTGTTTAGGATTTGTCATGGGTAATGCATTTTTAAATCCCATGAGTTGATACCATTGTAAGAGTTCTTCTACTGTCCATGGGGCAGTCTGTAGCATTTGGGCCTATTGAAGTTCATCTTCTTCAACTGGGCAGTCTGTAGCATTTGGGCCTATTGAAGTTCATCTTCTTCAACTATGTCTGCCTATCTTTTTGGTTGAGCAAAAGAAATTGGTTTTGGTGAATCCACCAAATATGTTTGAGGAACTCCCTTCATGGCATAATCTGCTGGAGTTCTATATTTCGGCTGGCTTAATCCAACCTCATTTAATGGTTGCTTGGAGGCAACTGTTTGTCTTGTGACAACTCCTTGTTAGGTATTAATATTGATTTTTGGCTGTTACGAAACAACCAATGTTGAATTCTTGATGGAGTCGAAAATGCTGGTTTGGGAGGATCAGCTTTCATTTTCCTAACCATTATCTGCCCTGCAGGAATTCTCAGCTAAGGAAGTCTAGTATGGAATTTGAGCTTCCTTTGATATATTCTATATCAAAATCAAAAATTGATAAAATAGCTTGCCATCTAGCAAAAATATGTTTTGAGGCAAGATTTTGTACATCTTTCTGTAAAACAGATTTAGCTGATTTGCAATCATTGCGTAGTAAAAAATTTTGATTTAACAAATCAGCTTGGAATTTAGAGATACACAAGACAATTTGGATAGTAGGATAATTTTGTTGAGCATTGTTCCAATGTTTGGATGTAAAAACAATGATATGTTCTTTATTTTCTTTTATTTTAAAATTCCTCCATATCCTAAAGCTGAAGCATCTATTTATACTATTTTGTAGGCAGAAGGATCAGGAAAGGTCAAGAAAGGAAGGTGTTTGACTTTCGATTTGATTTCCTTGGCTACGTTGGTATGGTTGTTAGTCCAAGGTGGTGGAGGCTTTTTCAGCCGATCGTGGAGCGGTTTTAGCAGAATACTAAGACCTGGAATGAAGTCGCAGACATAGTTGACACAACCAAGGAATCTCCGGAGCTGTGTCTTATCTAGAATTTGATCCGGGAATTTATCAGCAAATTCAACCGACCTTTGTATAGGGATCATAGTTCCTTGTTGGATATTGTGACCAAGAAATCGAATGTTTATCTGGAATAAACTATATTTAGTTTTGGATAGAACCAGGCCATTTTCTCTAATGGTATTAAAGAATTAAATGTTTAAAATGTTGGTCAATGCTTGTAGAGAATACAAGAATGTCATCAATGTAAGTAATAATAAATCGTGAAAGAAGATTTAAGACATCGTTCATGATTTTTTGGAATTCAGAAGGAGTATTTTTCAATCCGAAAGGCATAGCATTCCATCCATACTATCCGAATGGGACAGTGAAAGTAGTCTTGTATCGATCTTTAGGGTTGATTTGGATCTGCCAGAATCGTGATTTTAAATCGAATTTGGAAAATATGGTAGCGGCATGGACACGCTGAAGTAAATCCTTCTTATTAGGAATAGGTTATCTAATCCACCTAAGAGCAGTATTGAGGGGTTTGTAATTGATAACTAAACAAGGTACACCTTGCTCAATTTCGGAGCTTTTGTTAACATAGAATGTTGCACAACTCCAGGGAGATTTTGAAGGAGAAATAATATTTTTGCCTATGAGATCATCAATCTCTTTCTGGCAATGAATGACGAGCTCGTGATTCATTTTAATAGGGCAAGCTTTAGTAGGAATCATTTTTTCATCAAAGTCAGGTTCATAATGAAGGCTGACTATGTTCTTCCGCTTCCAGAAAGCAGTGGGCAAATTTGCGCAGAATCATCCTGCATCTTCATTTCTAAAGTTTTAATTTTAGATATGATGGAAGGATCTTTGAGTTGCTTTTGAAGCCTTTGGAAAGCAACTTCTTCTTTGAGAAACATAACTTGTGCTTCCTTGTTTTTTAGGAAGTGCAAAGTTTTTTGAGTGGGAGGTTTATTGTAGGGAAAGAGAATATTATTGGTAAAATACTCTACATGAATACCTTTGTAGGAATAAAGATAAGGGCTAATCTTATTGATGAAAGGAAGATCTAAAATGACCGGGCTAGTAAGATTTTTTACTAAAACGAATGATGTAAGAACTGACCAGGTTGGATGTTGAGGAGAATTAGTGACTTCGACGGAAGAAAGTTTTTAATTTACTTTAAGTTTTTTGCCATTGACAGACCTAAGGCCCTCTTTGGTTTTTTCGAAAAAATTAATTGGCACGAGTCCTTCTTGAATGCAGCTGAGTTCAGCACCAGTGTCAAACAAAGCAATTGTATCAAGGACAAAAGACTTATTGATTATTAGAGTTATTCTGATATAATATTTTTGGATGTTAATTCTAGAAAGATAACCTATAAACGGACCTATGTCACTTTCTTGGATAATAGGTTCTTAGGCAATAGATATATCCTCCTTATGCTCAGGTTCATTAGAAAGTTGTCGAAGCACGATCTAATTCTTGACCTTCTTTGATTTCTTTAATTTCCTTTTTAAGGTAAGCTATTTCGGATTGAAGGTCCTCCATAGTTATGGTTGTTGCCTTGGATTTTTTAGATGGAAATCTCTTGAGGATGTCCATGATGTTATAGGTGTTAGCCAACTGAGGATAATTAGGAAGCCTGGAGGAAGACAGAAAAGGTTTATCTAGAAGTTTCTTGAGTTGGTCTAGGTAATTCTTTTTGAGATCCGAGTCTTGGAGATTTCCAATAACTTCAAGGAGGAGATCTTGATCTTTAGTAAGAACACTTATCCCAAGAAGACTTTCCTGAGCTTCTCGATCAGACTGGGTTGAAGATGATGATGAATCTAAATCATCATCTTGGAGTTGGTTAAATTGCTGCTCATACATACTCATCTTCAGCAACCTCAGAATCTTTGTCTATAAGCAAGGGTCCTTCTATTTTATTAAGGAGAGACTCATCAAGATGAAGGTTCCTTTGAAACCCTACAATATTTGGCAACGTGACCTGTTTTACCACATCTGTAGCATTTGGCCATAGTTGAAGCTGGTGTATTCTCAACTTTAGGTTTAGAATACTTCAGCTTTGTATGGGAATGTCTTCTTTTCCTATACTTGGACGTAGGATTGCTAGGACTAGGAAGTTTCTTTTTAGGTTTGCACCTTTTGGGAGGCTTTTTACCACAAGGAAGTAGACCAAACTGTTCGCAAAAACAACCTAAGTCTTTACGAGTTTGAGCCCTATCTTTGGCTAATTGTGTCATCATTTTGTCTTGTTTACAGATTTTGAGAGCAACTTGATGGATTTGGCTGGTAATTTGACGATAGGTGATCTGATCATAAGGAACAATATCACCGGAATATTGATTTTGAAATTCTTCTTTAACTAAATCCGTAAGTGATTTTGGCAAACAATCTTAAGAGTTTTTCTTTCCAATATTGTTGGTTCCTATCAGGTCGTTCATAGATCCGCATGAGGAAAGAGTCTTTATACCACCTAAAATCTGAGAGAGTTTTGCAAGTCAAGGTCGTGTAATTAATTTAAGCTTGTTAAGTACTTCGGCAGATTTTTCCCTAAAAATTCCTGGACAACCTATGAATGTTCTGATAATAGTATATATCGGAGTATTGGTAGCATTGGGAATAGTATCCCCGTCCCTAAGAATCGCTTGGCCTGTTTCATGAACGTTGACAGACTGGAAGATTAGTTGCTTCTCATCTCCACTGAGGTGGGTATCCCACCAACCTTTGAGTTGCCCTGTAAATCCAGCTACAAGGGCATGGGTAGTGCCCTGGTCAGAACAATTATGAGAACAACCATCTATGTTCCATTCATAAATGTTGTTTGCATTGTAATTGTTCTGCATGACATTGGGTTTTTCTTCCAAAACTACGTCTGGATGGGTAATCCTAGGATAGTAGAGTTTTTGAGGTTTCCTCCAGTTGGAAGACTCAGCACGAATAGGTGTGGTATCTAGAGGAGGGTTTTCTTCTATAGATACTGACTGTTCAGATTCTTGGTCTGAATCTGTCTTACCAAGGACTTCTATGAGTTTAGAAGTTGCAGTAGTAGTTTGAGGGGTCGAAGAAGCTTCAGTAGCTTGGCGGACTGGCATATCTTGGACCACTAAAGTTTTTTCAATTTCTATTCTTCGATGAAGCTCTGAAAGTTGAGGAGAGTCTTTAGAATGATGCTTATGGAGCTCCCTAGAATGAGTTCTGGGGATCTCGTAAGGTTTCAAAAGAGGAATATTAGAGGTGGAATGTCCTTTAGTGGATTTCTTCATTGTAGTCAAAGAAGGATTGACAATTAAATATTCTCCAATAGTTTGTAGATAATTTTATCCATGTAATTATTTTGTTCAAAAATATATTTCATATCTTTGCCAGTAATTGGTTTGTTATCAGCTCTTTTCTTAAAAGGAGCAGTTGTAACAGAGGTATTGGCAAAAGTTGTAGAAAATCCTTGTGACGGAGGAAGTTCAGAAATAACTTCTTCAGCAAAAGCTTCAGTAACACTAGCTACATCAGTAGATCATTGATTAGAATACCTCCTCTGAATAGTCTACGTGGACCCTAGTCCACTAAGATGGCGAGGAAACTGACTTCCGAGAGAGCTCCTTTCGCCTCGGTAATTACCTAACGAGAGAGAGCCGATGCAAAAGTAGTCCTTTACGCGAGGAAACGCCAGACAGACTGACCTCTGCTAACTACGTTTTATATAGACTGGAAGCGGCCAGTAATCTCTTTTATGCTGACCAATATTGGCGAATGATCAGACGCCACACGAGGCAGGTTGGTAACCGTTGTTTTCATAAAATTAGCTCCCCACTCCTGGATAGTATTAGTTTTCCCAACTTTTGAAACATTAATAGATTTTGAAAAAGAGAAATGTATTTCCATATAATCAGCATAGATTTCGAACCATTCAAAGAAATTTATCTGTCTTTTAACAACATTTAAAGAATCATAAATTTTGATTGAATTTCTTTCCTTTTCTCTCCTTTGTATTTTTCCAAAAACCAAGTTCTTTTGAAAAGATTATCGGGAGAATAAAATTCTTTTTGGAGAGTCTTTTTTTCAATTTCAGAATCCACTTCTAAGACTCCAATTCCAATATTATCATCACCAAGTTCAGCACCTAAGGACGTATAGGTAGGCGAATTGGGATGATCATAGCTAGTTTCAGTAGGAGGAGCATTTTCTACCTTATATCTCGCCTGAGGGATCATAGCATCTGAAACAGTTTCTACTCTCGTGGGATAAGAGGAGATCGAATGTCTAGCAGACTGGACAAACGGTCTTTCAAACGGAATATAGGTATTACTCTTTGACTGAGTGACCTCTGGAAGGAAATTAGTACCGACCCGGTGGGAAATTGTTTGATCTATGAAACTGAGGTATTCTCAGGTTTTTGAGCTAGAGTAGCATCTTGCAAAAGCCAGTTCTGAGACAAAGAGATTTGACTCCAGGATACTGGTCTAGGAACAGATAGATGAGATCTTTGTATATCTGTTTGGAAGAGACAATTTCACCCTTGTGCATTGTTCTCATGGCTCCAGTATTGAAGGCTGAATTCATAGCCTTATATTGGATTCTATAGATGATAGCTACTGAGAGAGATCCACTTTTGGTTTTGTAATTAGAGGTTTTTACATTGAGTGTCAAGGTATCTAAAATATTCCTATCTCTCAGGAAGACTGTAAAATTAGGAAAACAGTCAAAATAAATTGGCCCGTTACAAAGACTGGTTTCTACCATTCCAAGCAGAGAATCATTGAAGTCTAGGAACCTAGAGTCCCTGAGACAGAGAAAAAGAGTGTATCAAGTCCTTCTCTAGTGAGTGGTTTAGCGGCGATTTGTACTAAACCAAAATGGAGATAATTGTTTTTCTGTCTATATTTTTCTATAGACTCGATACTGAGAAGTTTGATCTCCTCATGATCCGATTCAAGAGGAATAGTCTGTTTGATGGTAGACATGTGATAATCACTTGTCAGGTTGTTCCATCTGGAAGATTTGTAAATTGTAGATTAGGGATGTTTGGGGATTTTCCCATCGTCAATTGATTGCTGCAAGTCGGAGAAACTAATATCTTCTTTGAGCTTGAAATTGGAGGTAGAAGATGAGGGAGTGGACGAGGAGGATCTAGAAGATTTCAAAGAGGAGTGGCGAAAGAAAGACATTTTAATAAAGGTTTTTAAAAACTTCCTGTCCTTGGCTTAAGAGACCAAGGGTTTCATAAGGAAAATATTAAAGTTTAGTTAACTTTGTGTATAAATACCAGATCTAGGAGTTAAGTTCTTTTAGATCTATAGATCTTAAGAAAAATACTCTAGTTTTATCTTAGTATCGTCTTGAAGAGTCCAGATCTAGGAGCTGGATTCATAGAAATACCTGTTCTTTCTTACAAAGAAGGTAAATATGAAAATTGTTTTAAGAAGCTCTACTTTTGGATGACCCAAAGGTTACAAATAACCATCTGCAGGCTACTAGGTACATTTACAGGCATTCCATTGCCATAATCCCTAGGAACACTACCTGCAGTGCAGATCCGAAGATCACAGTGCCACCTTCCAAGGGTTTTTCTTATTACAAAAACATATTTAACCAAATTTATGTG
Source organism: Nicotiana obtusifolia (assembly GCA_002018475.1). Classification (NCBI taxonomy): domain Eukaryota; kingdom Viridiplantae; phylum Streptophyta; class Magnoliopsida; order Solanales; family Solanaceae; genus Nicotiana; species Nicotiana obtusifolia. The sequence continues at coordinate 27,710 of MCJB01039975.1, read as the reverse complement.
CAAGAACCAGTAGATATATAGATATGTCAATAGATGAAGTAATTCAACACCATAATATGATAAAATCCATAGTAGAATTCTTTAAAACTTCTAGATCTAGAGTTGTTTCGTCAGATCTGGAAGCACCACACCATAGCAAGTTAAAAACAAGAATCGCCATTCTCTGCTTGGAGGCAACTGTCTGTCTTATGACAATTTCCTGTTGGGTATCATTATTGATATTTGGCTGTTTTGAAACAGCCAATGTTGAATCTTCCGATGGAGTCGGAAACGCTGGTATGGAAGGATAAGCTTTCCTTTTCCTAACCATCATCTGCCCTGTAGAAATTCTTTGGTAGGGAAGTCTAGTATGGAATTTGAGCTTCCTTTGATATATTCAATATCAAAATCAAAAATTGATAAAATTGCTTACTATCTAGCAAAAATATGTTTTGAGGCTAGGTTTTGTACATCTTTCTGTAAAACAGATTTAGCTACTTTGCAATCAATGCGTAGTAAAAGTTGTTGATTTAACGAATCAGCTTGGAATTTAGAGATAGACAAGACAATCGCAAAAATTTCCTTATTGATAGTAGGATAATTTTGTTGAGCATTTTTCCAATGTTTGGAGGTAAAACCAATGATATGTTCTTTATCATTTTTCTTTTGTTTTAAAATTCCTCCATATCCTAAATCTGAAGCATCTATTTATACTATTTTGTAGGCAGAAGGATCAGGAAGGGTCAAGAAGAAAGGTGTTTGACTTTCGATTTGATTTCCTTGACTACGTTGGTATGGTTGTTAGTCCAAGGTGGTGGAGTCTTTTTCAGCCGATCATGGAGCGGCTTTAGCAGAACACTAAGACATGGAATGAAGTCGCAGAAATAGTTGACACAATCAAGGAATCTCTGAAGCTGTGTCTTGTCTAGAATTTGATCCGGGAATTTATTAGCAAATTCAACAGACCTTTGTGTAAGGATAACAGTTCCTTGTTGGATATTGTGACCAAGAAATCGAATGTTTATCTGGAATAAACTATATTTAGTTTTGGATAGAACCAGGCTGTTTTCTCAAATAGTATTAAAGAAAATATTTAAATGTTTAAAATATTGGTAAATATTTGTGGAGAATACAAGAATATCATCAATGTAAGTAATAATAAATCATAAAAGAGAATTGAAGACATCGTTCATGATTTTTTGGAATTCAGAAGGAGCATTTTTCAATCCGAAAGACATAACATTCCATTCATACTGTCCGAATGGGATAGTGAAAGCGGTCTTGAATCGATCTTTAGGGTCGATTTGGATTTGCCAGAATCCTGATCTTAAATCGAATTTGGAAAATATGGTAGCGGCATGGACACGCTAAAGTAATCCTTTTTATTAGGAATATGATATCTAATCCACCTAAGAGCAGTATTGAGGGGTTTGTAATTGATAACCAAAAGAGGTACACCTTGCTCAATTTAGGAGCTTTTGTTAACATAGAATGCTGCACAATTCCAGGGAGATTTTGACGGAGAAATAATGTTTTTGCCTATGAGATCATCAATCTCTTTCTGGCAATGAAGGATGAGCTCATGATTCATTTGAATAGGGCGAGCTTTAGTAGGAATCATTTTTTCGTTTCAGGTTCATAAGGAAGGCTGACTATGTGTTTCTTCCGCTTCCAGAGAGCAGTGGGCAAATCTGCTCAGAGATCATCCTGCATCTTCATTTCTAAAGTTTTAATTTTAGATATGATGGAAGGATACTTGAGTTGCTTTTGAAGCCTTTGGAAAGCGACTTCTTTTTTGAGAAACATAACTTGTGCTTTCTTGTTTATTAGGAAGTGCAATATTTTTTGAATGGGAGGTTTATTGTAGGGAAAGAGAATATAATTGGTAAAATACTCTACATGAGTGCAAAACTCTTTAAAATTTTAGGTGGTATAAAGACTCTTTTATCATGCGGATTTATGAAGGGCCTGATGGGAACCAACAATATTAGAAAGAAAATTTTTTAGATGGTTTGCCAAAATCACTTAAAGAAGAATTCCAAAATCAATATTCCGATGGTATTGTTCCTTATGATCAGATCACCTATGGTCAAATTACCGGCCAAATCCAGCAAGTTGCTCTCAAAATATGTAAACAAGATAAAATGATGAGACAAGTAGGCAAAGATAGGGCCCAAATTAGTAAGACTTAGGTAGTTTTTCGGAACAGTTTGGTCTACCTCCTTGCGGTAAAAAGCCTCACAAAAGGCGCAAATCTAAAAAGGAACTTCCTAGTCCTAGCAATCCTACATCCAATTATAGGAAAAGAAGACCTTCCCATACGAAGCTGAAGTATTCTAAACCTAGAGTTGAGAATACACCAACTTCAACTATGACCAAATGCTACAGATATGGTAAAACATGTCACTTTGCCAAATATTGTAGGGTTTCAAAGGCGATTAGGAACCTTCATCTTGATGAGTCTCTCCTTAATAAAATAGAAGGACTCTTGCTTATAGACAATGATTCTGAGGTTGCTGAAGACGAGTATGAGCAGCAAATTAACCAACTCCAAGATGATGACTTAGATTCATCATCATCTTCCACCCAGCCTGATCGAGAAGCTCAAGAAAGTCTTCCTGGGATTAGTGTTCTTACTAAAGAGCAAGATCTCCTCGTTGAAGTTATTGGCAATCTCCAAAACTCAGATCTAAAAAAGGATTACCTAGACCAACTCAATAAAAGGGCTAATCCTATTGATGAAAGGAAGCCCTAAAATGACAAGGCTAGCAAGATTTTTTACTAAAACGAATGATGTAGGAATCGACCAGTTGGATGTTGAGGAGAAGTAGTGACTTCGAAAGAAGAAAGTTTATAATTTATTTTATGTTTTTTGCCATTGGCAGCCCTAAGGTCCTCTTTGATTTTTTCAAAAAAACTTAGTTGGCACGAGTCCTTCTTGAATGCAGCTGAGTTCAATGCCAGTGTCAAACAAAGCAATTGTATCAAGGACAAAAGACTTATTGATTATCAGAGTTATTCTGATATGATATTTTTGGATGTTAATTCTAGAAAGATAACCTATAAACGTACCTATATCACCTTCTTGGACAATAGGTTATTGGGCAATAGATATATCCTCCTTATACTCAGGTTCATTAGGAAGTTGTCGGAGCACAAGACGATCTAATTCTTGAGCTGCATTCTTTAATTTCCTCTTTAAAGTAAGCTATTTCAAATAGAAGGTCCTCCATAGTTATGGTTGTTGCCTTGGATTTTTGAGATGGAATTCTCTTGAGGATTTCCATGATGTTATAGATGTTAGCCACCTGAGGATAGTTAGGAAGCTTGGAGGAAGACGGAGAAGGTTTATCCAGAACTTTCAAGACTGTACTAAGATAAAACTAGAGTATTTTTATTAAAATCTATAGATCTAAAAGAACTTAACTCCTAGATCTGGTATTTTTACACAAAGTTAACTAAAAACTTGAATAGTTTCCTCATGAAACATTGGTCTCTTGAGCCAAGGACAGGAAGTTTTTAAAAACCTTTATTAAAATGTCTTTCTTTCGCCACTCGCCTTCGAAATCTTCTAGATCCTCTTCGTCCTCTCCCTCATCTTCTACCTCCAAATTGACGACTGAAAAATCCCCAAACATCCCCAGTCTACAATTTACAAATCTTCCAGATGGAACAACCTGACAAGTGATTATCACATGTCTACCATCAAACAGACTATTCCTCTTGAATCGGATCATGAGGAGATCAAACTTCTCAATATCAAGTCTATAGAAAAATATAGACAGAAATACAATTATCTCCATTTTGGATTAGTACAAATCGCCGCTAAACCACTCACCAGAGAAGGACTTGACACATCTCTTCTTCTCTGTATCAGGGACTCTGGGATCCTAGACTTCAATGATTCTCTGCTTTGAATGGTAGAATCCAGTCCTGGTAACGGGCCAATTTATTTCGACTATTTTCCTAATTTTACAGTCTCCCTAAGAGATAGGAACATTTTAGATACCTTGACATTTTCCAATTACAGAACCAAAACTGGACCTCTCCCAGTAGCTATCATCTATAGAATCCAATATAAGGCTATGAATTCAGCCTTGAATACTGGAGCCATGAGAACAATGCACAAGGGTGAAACTGTTCTCTTCCAAACAGATCTACTGCTCTTAGAAATAGAGGGAGGTGTACCTCGTTTGGTTAGAAATTGCAAACCCCTCAATACTGCTCTTAGGTGGATTAGATATCCTATTCCTAATAAGAAGGATTTACTTCAGCGTGTCCATGCCGCTACCATATTTTCCAAATTCGATTAAAAATCAGGATTCTGCCAGATCCAAATTGACCCTAAAGATCGACACAAGACCGCTTTCACTATCCTATTCGGATTGAAAAATACTCTTCTGAATTTCACAAAATCATGAACGATGTCTTCAATCCTCTTTCACGATTTATTATTACTTACATTGACGATATTCTTATATTCTCCACAAGCATTGACCATGACGATATTCTTGTATTCTCCACAAGCATTGACCATGACGATATTCTTGTATTCTCCACAAGCATTAACCAAAATTTTAAACATTTAAATATTTTCTTGAATACTATTAGAGAAAATGGCCTGGTTCTATCCAAAACTAAATATAGTTTATTTCAGATAAACATTCGATTTCGTGGTCACAATATCCAACAAGGAATTGTGATCCCTATACAAAGGTCTGTTGAATTTTCTGATAAATTCACGGATCAAATTCTAGACAAGACACAGCTCCAGAGATTCCTTGGTTGTGTCAACTATGTCTGCGACTTCATCCCAGATCTTAGTATTCTGCTAAACCGCTCCACGATCGGCTGAAAAAGCCTCCACCACCTTGGACTAATAACCATACCAACGTAGTCAAGGAAATCAAATCGAAAGTCAAACACCTTCCTTTCTTGACCCTTCCTGATCCTTCTGCCTACAAAATAGTAGAAATAAATGCTTCAGATTTAGGATATGGAGGAATTTTAATTAATAGAAAAATGATAAAGAACATATCATTGCTTTTACCTGCAAACATTAGAACAATGCTTAACAAAATTATCCTACTATCAAAAAGGAAATTTTGGCGATTGTCTTGTGTATCTCTAATTTCCTAACTGAATTGCTAAATCAAAATTTTTTACTACGCATTGATTGCAAAACAGCTAAATCTGTTTAACAGAAAGATGTACAAAACCTTGCCTCAAAACATATTTTTGCTAGATGGCAAGATATTTTATCAATTTTTGATTTTGATATAGAATATATCAAAGGAAACTCAAATTCCATACCAAACTTCCTTACCGGAGAATTCCTGTAGGGCAGATAATGGTTAGGAAAAAGAAAGCTGATCCTCCCATACCAGCGTTTCCGACTCTATCGTAAGATTTAACATTGGCTGTTTCAAAGCAGCCAAAATGAATAATGATACCCAATAGGGAGTTGTCACAAGACAGACAGTTGCCTCCAAGCACCCATTAAATGTGGTTGGACCAAGCCAAACGAGATATAGAACACCAATAGATTATGCCATGAAGGGAGTTCCTCAAACATATTTGGTGGATTGACCAAAACCTATTTCGTTTGCTCAACCAAAAAGATGGGAAGACATAGTTGAAGAAGATGAACTTCACCAAGCCCAAATGCTACAGGCTGCTCCATGGAAAGCAGAAGAACTCTTGCGATGGTATCAACTCATGGGATTTAAAAATGCATTACCCGTGACAAATCCCGAACAAGGACAACAACAATTGAACCAATTAATGGATGTGGCGGCTAGAAGCCTCATATCTCCCCTCAAAACCCCTGTGGTTGCCCGAATCACCACAACCAAAGCAGTGGTGGCAAAAGGCCCCATCACACAATGCACGATACCTTCGGTATCAAAACAGGCACTTACTTCGCTAGTGCCACAGCCAATTCCTTTGAAAGGTCCTTATTCCGAGGAACCAAACTATTTTAAGAATGAGATAGCTTACCCGCTCAATCGAACATAACCAGATCTTTGACATTCTAACCTAGCAGAAGTAGCCAAAAAGATGCGTAACCCTTCTGCCAATTATCTTCGGAAAACTCCTGCCTATACCTAGAAGTTCTATGAATTTATCCTTACAGATACCAAATCTTGTCTATTCAAACCATTTTTAGACAAAGACAAACATATGTCACCCATACAACAGTGTGGATTAATAAAATAACCTTACCAAAAGAATGGAGCATACACCCTACTAAACTCAGAAAGCTTTCTCAGCATTTTGAACCTCAATTTTTCAACCATTATGACTACCGAGACGCCTAGATGAATGCATTCACATTCCAAAATCCCCTTGGAAAACATTCATTTTTATCCTCTAGGGAAGACAGTTAACATCCGAGTTACCTCAGTGGTTTTTACATCAATGGTGGCCAATATGTGGTCACACGATAGATATTTTTTCTTCTCCTGTAAAAGAAGGATATGATTACTTTGTACGAAATTTCATCATGACTAGCATATCCCAATGCTTCTCCAATTTTCTCATAGATTCCATATCCCATGGATCTATACGCAAATATCCTCATTTCATAAGACAAATTCAAAGAGGGTTACCATGGTTAGCCCTTCAAGGTCACTGCAAGTGGTATAAGGCTTGGAAAGGTGCTTCTGAAGATTATGTACCAACAATTGAAAAAAGATTCTTTGAGAACCCAAAATATTTGTCACTCACAGATGTCTCTCATTTTCAATTTTTACAGCAAAATCTCTTGTTTCTACACAACTAGCAGGATCCAGCAGCAAAAAAGAATATATCCAGTAAATGAAAAAACTGCTCCAACAATTAAAGACTGAAGAACCCAGCCAAAATCCCTATCTGAAGACCAATCAGATGAAGAAAATGATTATGAAGAAGAAGACCCTGATTATGATATCACTGTACCATAAAACAGGAGAAATTGCTGATGTCGCGATAGCATAAAATTTTCGAAAGTCGTTATAGCAAAGTTACTATTTACTTTCATTGTAGCTTTACTTTCACTGTAGCTTTTTTACTGTACAGTTTTACTGTAACAGTCCGTCTATTTTTCTATAAGTAGATCCCTCCATTTGTAAAGAGAGGGTATTCCAAAATATACCTCTCTTGATATATCTCTCTCTAGAAGATTCTCTACCTGGTTAGAGCACTTCCTCAGTAATATTTACTACTTATTTTATAAACTTCAGGATGGCTCTGCCAACTGATTTTATGTTTTAATCTACTGCACTTTATTATATGTTTTTTAATCTACTACCTTTTAATTTATATAGATATGGTCGGCTCTGCCGCCTGAACTATTTTTAATTACCGTTTGAACTTCTTGTTCTTACTTTCCCATTACCCCCAATTCCCCCTCTAACCTCCGGAAACAAGAATGTTGTCTTCAATCCTTTTTCACGATTTATTATTACTTACATTGACGATATTCTTGTATTCTCCACAAGCATTGACCAGCAATTTAAACATTTAAATATTTTCTTTAATACTTTTAGAGAATATATATATATATATATATATATATATAAAAGGTCGAGCCTTATCACCTTGAGTTGTTAGCAAGTTATTTGAGAAAAGGTAAATGTTATATTCACTTTGTGCTCATGTGCTGTATTGTAAGCATGTGTCTCGTAATTCAATGATTTTCTTCCTTTCTTGTGGAGCGAGCCGAACGCCTCGGCAGTGTAATAGATGCATCTATGGTTCATGCCGCTCGACCCTCGGCAGTGTATACATTGGATTGGGCTGTACGACCTCGGGATATTCGTGCGGTATATCGCTAGCACCCCTAATATTCACGAGATTTTCCTTTCACTGATGCCAGGAATTTATTATGGTGTTCATTATCCATTGGTTTCTGGCACTTAATATATCTGAGCTGTTGAAATAGAACACAATACTGAGAAGTTTATATCTTTAAATGAAATTTTTAGAAGATTATGTAACTTACAGTTTTACCCCATTATCGTTGTTGTGCTTCATATCTGCTTATGATTTATCATATTGCTTTATTGGACCTCTAGTAAGTGCCAATGTCGACCCCTCGTCACTACTTTCTTGGGGTTAGGCTCGATACTTACTGGGTACGCGTTGATTTACGTACTCTTGCTACACTTTTTCACTAAATGTGCAGGATCTGACAGGTTCAGTTGGTGGTCATCTCAGCGCGTAGGCGCATCTGCTGAGGAGACTTTATGGTGAGCTGCATTTCTGGCTACGTAGCACAGCCCACTGAGTCTCCATTATACTATTTATTTTATCTTGTGTTATATACATTTCGGACAAATGTTGTATTATTATTGACTCCTTAGTAAATGCTCATGCACTTGTGACACCGGGTTTTTGGATGTTCTAGAATTTGTTTTTGGTTTGCTTACCCTCGGTACACTTTTACTTGTATAATATTTAAATTGCATTTATCTACGACTTTAACACATTTATGTCTCCACCTAACAAGATTCATGATTTCAAAAATAATAAAATGAATAATTAAGTTGTTAGTTCACTGTTGGCTTGCCTAATGGCGACGTTGGGTACCATCACGACCTATAGTGGGTTTCGAGTCGTGACAATTGCAGCCACAATAAGTTATTTTTTACAAACTTCTATTTTTTAGCTTCATTTTGACCTTCTAACTTTTATTCAACTGAGCCGCTTTGAATATGATATTAATGTTATAAATAGATTTGTATTTAGGGTGAATGTCTATATTTTAGAGAGATTTTAAAGTTTGTTACTTTGTGGCTAAGTCACTTTTTCCCTATAAATAGATGGGGTTCTATTCCACTGTAATTCATCCCAAAATCAATAAGAATGTGGTAGTAGTATGTGATAAGTCTGAAAGAAGATAAAATTATTACTTTGACGGTATCAATGGATGTGGATGTGGCAATAGACGAAATTATAATCGTCATCATTGTGGTAATGAGAAAAATAAGGATTCTCAAAATATTTTTTCACTCTATGAAATTAATATTTGTCATCAATTTGGCATGAGATTTTGTAATACACATAAAGATGATTATAGTCCATTCATGATGTGAATGTGACAACATGTGATTTATGAATAAATGTTCATTTTTGAAAGAATATAAACTTGCTAGTTGTAGTGAATATATCACACTCACTTTTAGAAGGAGGTTTGAGAGGAAATAAGAAAATAATGTCATTATTATAGCATGAATGATCATTTGGTCACGTACCTATGGTACGCCAAAATATTCTGGCAATGTGATTATTAAAGGACAACAGTAACGCAAGAAACTGATCTTGCATATAATTTTGACCATGACCATAATGGTATAACTTTCTCTTTGAGAGAGATATTCACCATATATATGTTAATAAATATGTGGTACTACAAGATTAATTGAGAACTCTAGAAGAACCAATTGTACTATTTTGGAGAAACAAAATTGATTACCCATAAGGTATTGTGTCGTAGTAAATCTCAAAGAAACTTATTTAGTTTCTAAAGTATTCGCGAAAGCGGTTGGTTATATTGAGACCATAAATAAAGGAAAGATTTAATATCTTCTATTACTACAACTTATAGTGTCACGATCCTAACCCTGAACCCGGCCGTGATGACGCCTCTCGTGAAGACAAGGCCAATCAATTTAACCAAAATCTCATTTTAAGCAGTTAATTAACATGAAAATAATATAAGCATGATTTAATAGCAATAACTCACGGAAATATAGTTAACCATAATATAAACCATCCCGACACAGCCCAAACCGGGGTGTCACAAGTCATGAGCAACTATGGATCCTGATACAAGTTTACTAAATACAATATCTGGCACAACTGTTTGAAGAACATAGAAACAATAAGACAATGGAGATACGGGGCTGCGAACGCCAACAGCTACCTCGTAGTCTCTGAATCACCACCTGGACGGGAGGAGTCAGCACTCCGGAGCGGAACGAACAACGCCTGAATCTGCACACATGGTGTAGGGAGTAATGTGAGTACTCCGACCCAGTGAGTAATAAATATAAATAATGGCTGAAAGTAAGAAAGCACATAAAGCACAAGGCATTCTATAATGAAGCAGTAAAACATCATTTGAAAATAGTAAATCAGTGAGAAATCAAGTAAAATCTTCTTTCAACAGGTAAAATATGTATTTTTTCAGGTAAATAATGTGAAGTAAAAAAAAAGGTAGAAGATCACCCCTCGGCTCAGTAACAACAAATCCGCTCCTCTGGCAATATCGCAGAACAGTACCAGCCCCTCGGTCTCAAATCTCAGAACAATACCAGCCCCTCGGCTATCACATGGAACAGTATCAGCCCCTCAAGCTATCACATAGTACAATATCAGCCCCTCGGGCTATATCTCACATGACAATAGGTACTCGCGCTCACTGGGAGTGTACAAACTCCGGGAGGGGCCGCTCACAGCCTAAGCGCAATATCAAGCCACCTCATGGAAAAAAATCTAGGCCCTCGGCCTCATATCAGTCAAGCCACCTCGTGGCGTATATAAAGTATCTCGGGACCCCGGCCTCATATCAGTCACAAGCCACCTCGTGGCATATAAAGTATCTCAGGCCCTCGGCCTCATATCCCTCAGTATGTCCTCATATCTGGCCCTCGACCGCACTCAGTCAGAAAATCATCACAAGCCCCTCGAGCATAGTAAAATAGTAGTTCTCAGCCCAAAAACATCATTAAAATATTATTTAAGTCTCAAAACTGAGTAAAAGTGGCTAAGTTGTAAAACAGTGGAAAACAGCATGACTGAGTTCGAGTAATAAGTCAAAATAGTGAGGAAACAGTGATAAAAATCCCCGAAGGGTTCAAATAATTGACACGAAGCCCAAATATGTCAATCAGCCCAAATCATGATGATAACAAATAAGTTTCAGTCAAATACGCGGTAAAAATCATCAATCAGGACGGACCAAGTCACAATCCCAAGTAGTAAACGACACCACGCTCATCATCGAGCACGTGTCTCACCTCAATATAGCACTACAATGTACAATCCGGGGTTTCAAACCCTAAGAACATCATTTACAATCGCTATTCACCTCGAACCGGCTAAATCCCTAGCTCCCGACGCCTTTGCCCCTCGAATTGGCCTCCACACGCGTCGAATATATCCAAAATCAGAACGAATACGTCACAATATGCTAAGGGGACAAAGCCCAAGCGAAAACAATCGAAAAATACCAAAAATTTCGAAATTAGCAAAACCCTAGCCCCGGGCCCACTTCTCGAAGCTCAGAAATTTTCACATCAACGGGTTCCTTATCTCCCAACGAGTTCATACATATCAAAAGTTCCCAAATCCAACCCTAAATGGCCCATCAAATACCCATTTAGAATTTCAAAATCCCAAGCCCTATTTCTTCCATTTTTAGCAAGACTTCAATGATTTTCTAGGTGGATTTCACAATATAAACGAGTTTTAGGTCCAAAATTCTTACCTCCAATCGATTCTCCTTGAGTCCCTCATTAATTCCCTTCAAGAACCTCCAAAAATGAGCAACTATGGGTGAAAATATACCCAAAATCGCAGACAAGAAGACTTAAAAGCATGCTGCCCAGGCTTCATCGAGTTGCACCTTGCGCTGTGCAGGTTGTACATCCTCTTACCGTTTTTCCTTGCTGTACACCTTCTGTTAAAACGCTCATAACCCCATGTGTAAATATCCAAATGATCAACGGTTTGAAGATTTAGAAACTAGACTCGAAGATCTTTCATTTGATAGGTTGTACACTATATAAATCTTTATATATTCCGAGATATGAGCTTCTGAAGTGCATCAGAAAATTCTGTCGAAATTGCTCTACCAGCTAACTTCGATCAATCATAACTTTCTTATAGAATATCCAAATCATGAATGGTTTAACTTTCTGGAAACTTGAATACAAGTGCTACAACTTTCATGTTTTGTAATTTTTCTGATTCCTTATAGATTATAATATATGAGCTTCCAAACCGGACTACTCGCACCAGAAATTTTCTGGTGCACAGTTGAAGCTAAAAAAAAATCTGCAATTTTTCCATAGATGAAATAGTCCGTTTAATCCCCAAAACTCACCCGAGGCCACTGGGACCTCAACCAAATATGCCAACATATCCCATAACATCATTCAAACTTGTTCCAACCTTCGGAACGTTCAAAACAACATCACAACACCAAATTCGCGTCGGATTCAAGCCTAAGAATTTCAAAATCTTCTAAATTACTCTTTTGATCAAAAACCCAACCAACCACGTCCGAATGACATGAAATTTTGCACACACATCCCAAAATGACATAACGAAGCTACAGCAACTCTCGAAATTCCATTCCGACCCTCGGATCAAAATCTCGCCTAACAACCGGAAATCGCCAAAATACTAACTCCACCAATTCAAGCCTAGTTCTACACCGGACCTCCAAAACCAATTCCGATCACACTCCTAAGTCCTAAATCACCTCCCGAAGCTAACCGAACTATCGGAACTCACATACGAGCCCTCTAACTCATAAGTCAACATTTGTTTGACTTTTCCAACTTAAACCTTCTTAAAATAGACTAAGTGTCTCATTTCTTACCAAATCCACTCCGAACGCAAACTACTCAACTCGATCACATAAAACACGTATAACGAAGCATAATGAAGTAGAAATGGGGGAACAGAGTGGTACATGAGACGACGGCTCGGGTCGTCACATCCTCCCCAACTTAAACAAACGTTTGTCCTCGAACGAGTCAAGAAACATAATTGAAGCCTCAAATAGGTGAGGATATCTGCTCCGCATCTCCGGCTCGGTCCCCAAGTAGCCTCCTCCACGAGCCGACCTCTCCGCTGCACTTTCACTGAAGCTATACCCTTTGACCTCAACTTCCGAACCCGACGACCCAAAATAGACACTGGCTCCACATCATAGGTCAAATCATCATCCAACTGAACCGTGCTGAAGTCCAAAATATGAGACGGATCCCCAATATACTTCCGGAGCATAGAAACATGAAATACCAGGTGCACACTCGGCAAGCTAGATGGCAAAGCAAGTTCATAAGCCACCTCCCCAATCTTCTGAAGCAACTCAAAGGGCCCAATGAACTGAGGACTCAATTTCCCTTTCTTCCCGAATCTCATAACACCCTTCATGGGCAAAACCTTTAGCAAGACCTTCTCACCAACCATGTAGGACACATCTCGAACCTTCCTATCAGCATAACTCTTTTGCCTCGACTGCACTGTTCGAAGCCTCTCCTAAATCACTTTCACCTTCTCTAGAGCATCCTGAACCAAATCAGTCCCCAATAGCCTAGCCTCGCCGGGCTCGAACCAACCAATTGGAGATCTACACTGCCTCCCATACAAAGCCTCATATGGAGCCATCTGAATACTCGACTGGTAGCTGTTGTTATAAGCAAACTCTACAAGCGCTAGAAACTCATCCCATGAACCTCCGAAATCAATAACACATGTGCGCAACATGTCCTCCAATATCTGAATAGTACGCTCGGACTGCCCGTCCATCTGAGGATGAAAAGCTGTGCTCAACTCCACCTGAGTACCCAACTCTCACTGCATGGCTCTCCAAAACTGCAAAGTAAACTGAGTACCTCTATCTGAAATGATAGAAACTGGTACACCATGCAGCCGAACAATCTCCCGGATATAAATCCCTGCCAACCGCTCTGAAGAATAGGTAGTTCACACAGGAATGAAGTGCGCGGACTTGGTCAGCCGATCCACAATCACCCAAATAGCATCGAACTTCTTCAAAGTCCGTGGATGTCCAACAACAAAGTCCATAGTGATCCACTCCCACTTCCACTCGGGAATAACCATTTGCTGAAGCAAGCCACCCGATCTCTGATGCTCATATTTTACCTGCTGACAGTTGAGACACCGAGCTACAAATCCCACAATATTTTTCTTCATTCTTCTCCACCAATAGTGTTGTCTCAAGTCCTGATACATCTTCGCGGCACCCGGATGAATGGAATACCGTGAGCTATGGGCCTCCTCCAGAATCAACTCCGAAGCCCATCCACATTGGGCACACAATTCCGGCCCTACATCCTCAACACTCCATCATTGCCGATGGTCACATCTCTGGCATCATCATGCTGAACTTTGTCCTTAAGGACAAGCAAATGTGGATCGTCATATCGGCGCCCTCTGATGCGATCATATAAGGAAGACCGAGAAACCACACAAGCCAACACCCGACTAGGTTCCGAAATATCTAATCTCACAAACCGATTGGCCAAGGCCTGAACATCAACTGCAAGGGGTCTCTCCCCAACTGGAATATATGCCAAACTCCCCATACTCACTGCCTTTCGGCTCAAAGCATCGGCCACGACATTGGCCTTTCCCAGATGTTACAATATAGTGATATCATAATCCTTGAGCAACTCGAACCATCTCCGCTGCCTCAAATTAAGATCCTTTTGCTTGAACAAATGTTGAAGGCTGTGATGATCAGTAAACACCTCACAAGATACGCCATACAAGTAATGCCTCCAAATCTTCAATGTATGAACTATGGCAACTAGCTCCAAATCATGAACGGGGTAGTTCTTCTCATGGGGCTTCAACTGACGAGAAGCATAAGCAATAGCTCTACCCTCCTGCATCAATACACAACCAATCCCAACTCTCGAAGCATCACAATACACGGTATATGAACCTGAAGCTGATGACAAAACCAATACTGGAGCTGTGGTCAAGGCGGTCTTGAGCTTCTGAAAGCTCTCCTCACACTCGTCCGACCATACAAATGGAGCACCCTTCTGAGTTAATTTGGTCAAGGGCGATGCAATGGATGAGAATCCCTGAACAAACCAGCGATAATAGCCTGCCAACCTAAGAAAGCTACGAATCTCTGTGGCTGAGGACGGTCTAGGACAACTCTGAACCGCCTCTATCTTCTTTAGATCAACCTGAATACCCTCGTTGGACACTACATGCCCCAAGAAAGCCACTAAACTGAGCCAAAACTCACACTTAGAGAATTTTGCATAAAGCTTCTCCTCCCTCAATCTCTGCAATACAACTCATAAATGCTCCGCGTGCTCCTCCTGACTACGCGAGTACACCAGAATATCATCAATGAATACAATAACGAACGATCTGGATAAGGCCGAAATACACTGTTCATCATATGCATGAACGTTGCTGGGGCATTGGTTAGCTCGAAATACATAACAAGAAACTCATAGTGAGCATATCTAGTCTTGAAAGCAGTCTTAAGAATATCTGAATCCCTGATCTTCAACTGGTGATAACCCGAACGGAGATCAATCTTGGAGAACACTCGCGCTCCCTGAAGCTAGTCAAATAAATCATCAATGTGAGGCAAAGCATACTTGTTCTTAATTGTTACCTTGTTCAATTGCCTATAATCGATGCACATTCTCATTATGCCATCCTTCTTCTTAACAAACAGAACCGGCGCACCCCAAGGTGACACACTAGGCCGAGTTAACTCCTTATTTAGGAGTTCCTGAAGCTGCTCCTTCAATTATTTCAACTCTACTGGTGCCATACGATACGGCAGAATAGAAATGGTTGAGTGCCCGGCACCAGGTCAATACCAAAATCATTATCCCTGTCCGGTGGCATGCCCGGCAGGTCTACAAGAAATACATCGGGAAAATCCCTCACAACTGGAATAGAATCAATGCTAGGAGTCTCAGCTCCAACATCCCTCAAAAACGCTAGATATAAAAGGCAACCCTTCCCAACCATACGCTAGGCCTTCAAGAACGATATCACTCTACTAGGAACATAATCAGTCACACCATGCCACTCGATCCGCGGTACACCCGACATAGCCAAAGTGACTGTCTTAGCATGACAGTCTAGAATAGAATGACACGGAGATAACCAATCAATGCCCAAAATGAAATCAAAATCCACCATGCTCAATAGCAATAGGTCCACTCGTGTCTTCAGACCCCCAATAGTCACCACACATGACCGGTACACACGGTCTACAATAACAGTATCGCCCACCGGGATAGACATATGAACAGGTAAAGCAAGAAACTCCCAGGGCGTACCCAAATAATGAGCAAAATATGAGGACACATAAGAATAGGTGGAACCGGTATCAAATAATACAGAGGCATCTTTGTGGCAGACTGAAACAATACCTTTAATGACAGCATCTGAAGCAATGGCATCTGTCCTGCATGGAATAACATAGAAACGAGCCTGGCTACCACCTGATCGACCTCCCCCTCTGGGGCGACCCCTGGCTGCCTGACCTCCACCCCTAGCTGGCTGGGCGGATGGTAAAGTAATTGGAGCAGAAGTCGAGGGTCGACCCCTCTACTGAGACGAACTAGCACAACGATGAGGAACTGCCTCCACATTTGGCCCATCTCGCCACACTCATAACAGCTCCCTGGTGCTGGAGAAGAGGACTGAAGGGAATCCCTCGCACCGGAGTGTCTAGCACATGCACTCGACATAGAAGAACCTTGGGATGACGGAGCACGAACTGAACTCTAAGCTGGAAGGGAACTGAATGATGATTGGCCCTGCTGCGACCCATGATAACCACGACCTGAAGATGCCCCGCGATACTCTGGACGGGCTGACTGAGCAGGCCTGAAAGAACGACCTCTACCATGCTGAAATTGGCCCCTCGAAGGAGTACCACTATAACTGCCCGATCCTCAAGGCCTCTTGGCCTCCCTCTCCTCTCACTACTGACGACGAACCATCTCAATCTCACGAGCGATATCAACCACCTCCTCGAATGTAGCACCCAACACTCTCTCTCTGGTCATAAGAATACGGAGATGATAGTTGAGGCCATCAACAAATCTCCTGATCCTCTCACGATCTGTCGGAACCATCCATACAGTATGACGAGCCAACTCAGAAAACCTCGACTCATACTGTGACACAGTCATATCCCCCTGTCGCAACCACTCGAACTGTCGATGCAGCTCCTCTCTATGGGACTGCGGCACATACTTCTCCAAGAAAAGAGCGGAGAACTGCTGCCAAGTAAGGGGCGCTGCACCAACCGGCCTACGCCTCTCATACGCCTCCCACCAAGTGAAGGAAGCTCTAGAAAACTGAAAGGTGGTAAATGCCACACCACTAGACTCAAGAATCCTTGGTGTACGGAGCATCTGCTGACACTTATCAAGAAAACCCTGGGCATCCTCACCCTCAGCACCACTCAATGACGGAGGGTGGAGTCTACCAAACCTCTCAAGACGACGCTGCTCATCATCCGGCATAACTGGTACCATGAACTCCTGGGCTGGTGCAACCGGCTGGGCTGGAGGTGCCCCCAGCGTCTGAAGTCCCTGCACTACCTGCTCAGGTGTGTGAGCAGCGGGGGTCTGATTGCCTCCCCCGGCCTGTGAAGTAGCTGCTGCAGTGGTGGCTGAAACTGCCTGAGCCAGGCCAGTGCAAACGGATAAGATCTGAGCCAAGGCCTCCTGAAGACCCGGAATAACAATGGGCACAGCTGGTGCCTGAACTGGTGCTGCTGGAGCTTGATCCTGAGCTGGGGCAGCTGGTGGATCAACAGGTGCTTCCCTCGCTGCTCTACCTCTGCCACTACCACGACCGCGTCCACGGCCTCTGGTGGCCTCAGTGGGTGGCATTGGTGGTCGTCCACCTCGTCCGGTAGCTCACGTCCTCACCATCTCGTGAGAGAGTAGGATAACAGAAGTTTAGTGCTCGGATCAACAAGTTCGCACGACAAGAATTTAAAGAATATGAAGTTTCTCCTAAAAGGTTCGGCAGCCTCTCGAGAATAAATACAGATGTCTTCATACCGATCTGCGAGACTCTACTTAACCCGCTCATCACTCGTGAGACCTATGTAACCTAAGCTCTTATACCAACTTATCACGACCCTACCCCGAACCCGGTCGTGATGGCACCTCTTGTGAAGACAAGGCCAGCCAATTTAACCAAAATCTCATTTTAAGTAGTTAATTAACATGAAAACAATATAAGCATGATTTAATAGGAATAATTCACGGAAATATAGTTAACCATAATAGAAACCATCCCGACACAACCCAAACCGGGGTGTCACAAGTCATGAGCAACTATGGATCCTGATACGAGTTTACTAAATACAATATCTGGCACAACTGTTTGAAGAACATAGAAACAATAAGATAATGGAGATACGGGGCTGCGAACGCCAACAACTACCTCGTAGTCTCTGAATCACCGCCTGGACGGGAGGAGTCAGCACTCCGGAGCGGAACGAACAACGCCTGAATCTGCACACATGGTGCAGGGAGTAATGTGAGTACTCCGACCCAGTGAGTAATAAATATAAATAATGACTGAAAGTAAGAAAGCACGTAAAGCACAAGGCATTCTATAATGAAGCAGTAAAACATCATTTGAAAATAGTAAATCAGTGATAAATCAAGTAAAATCTCCTTTCAACAGGTAAAACATGTATTTTTTCAGGTAAATAATGTGAAGTAAAAAAAAGGTAGAAGATCACCCCTCGGGCTCAGTAACAACAAATCCGCCCCTCGGGCAATATCGCATAACAGTACCAGCCCCTCGGTCTCAAATCTCAGAACAATACCAGTCCCTCGGGTATTACATGGAATAGTATCAGCCCCTCGGGCTATCACATAGTACAATATCAGCCCCTCGGGCTATATCTCACATCACAATAGGTACTTGCGCTCACTGGTGGTGTACAGACTCTGGGAGGGGCCCCTTACCGCCCAAGCGCAATATCAAGCCACCTCGTGGCATCAAATCTAGGCCCTCGTCTCATAACAGTCAAGCCACCTCGTGGCGTATATAAAGTATCTCGGGCCCTCGGCCTCATATCAGTCACAAGCCACCTCACGGCATATAAAGTATCTCAGGCCCACGATCTCATATCACTCAGTATATCCTCACATCTGGCCCTCGGCCGCACTCAGTCAGAAAATCATCACAAGCCCCTCGGGCATAGTAAAACAGTAGTTCTCAACCCAAAAACATCATTAAAATATTATTTAAGTCTCAAAACTAAGTAAAAATGGCTGAGTTGTAAAACAGTGGAAAACGGCATGACTGATTCAAGTAATAAGTCAAAATAGTGAGGAAACAGTGATAAAAATCCACGAAGGGTTCAAATAATTGGTACGAAGCCCAAATATGGCAATCTGCCCAAATCATGATGATAAGAAATAAGTTTCAGTCAAATACGCAGTAAAAATCATCAATCAGAACGACCAAGTCACAATCCCCAGTAGTAAACGACCCCACGTTCATCATCGAGCGCGTGTCTCACCTCAATATAGCACTACGATGTACAATCCAGGGTTTTAAACCCTCAGAACATCGTTTACAATCACTACTCACCTCGAACCGGCTAAATCCCTAGCCCGCGATGCCTTTGCCCCTCGAATTGGCCTCCACGCGCGTCGAATCTATCCAAAATCAGAATGAATACGTCACAATATGCTGAGGGGACAACGCCCAAGAAAAAACAATCGAAAAATACCAAAAATTCCGAAATTAGCAAAACCAGAGCCCGGGGCCCACTTCTCGAAGCTCAGAAATTTTTACATCAACGGGTTCCTTATCTCCCAACGAGTCATACATATCAAAAGTTCTCAAATCCGACCCCAAATGGTCCTCCAAATACCCAATTAGAATTTCAAAATCCCAAGCCCTATTTCTTCCATTTTTACCAAGACTTAAACAATTTTCTAGGTGGATTTCACAATATAAATGAGTTTTAGGTCCAAAATTCTTACCTCCAATCGATTCTCCTTGAATCTCTCGTTAATTTCCTTCAAGAATGTGACGACCCGGCCAGTCCTCTCATGAATTACCGCTCCGTTTCCCCCATTTCTGCTTCATTATGCTTCATTATCCTTGTTTTATGTGATCGAGTTGAGTAGTTTGCGTTCGGAGTGGATTTGGTAAGAAATGAGACACTTAGTCTCTTTTAAGAAGGTTTAAGTTGGAAAAGTCAACAGGATGTTGACTTATGAGTTAGAGGGCTCGAATGAGAGTTTCGATAGTTCGATTAGCTTCGAAAGGTGATTTATGACTTAGGAGTGTGATCGGAATTGGTTTTGGAGGTCCCGTGTAGAATTAGGCTTGAATTGGAGTTAGTATTTTAGCGATTTCCGGTTGTTAGGCGAGATTTTTATCCGAGGGTCGGAATGGAATTCCGAGAGTTGCTATAGCTTCGTACGGTTATTTCAGACTTAGGCGTATGTCCGGATTTGAAATTGTCAGTCTGTAGGACAATTCAACGCATTTTGGCGAATGTTGGAAAATGGATGATTTTTGGAAAGTTTGACCGAGGCGTTGACTTTTTGATATCGGGGTCGGAATTTAGTTCTGAAAATCTTCATAGGTCCGTTATGTCATTTATGACTTGTGTGCAAAATTTGAGGTCAATCAGACTCGATTTGATAGGTTTCGGCATCGAATGTAGAAGTTGTAATTTATTAGTTTCATTAGGCTTGAATTAGGGTATGATTCGTGTTTTTTTAGCATTGTTGGATGTGATTTGAGGCCTCGAATAAGTCCGTAATATGTTTTAGGACTTATTGGTATATCCGAACGGGGTCCAGAAAGATAAACCATTTATCATTTGGACATTTGTACAGAAAGTTATGATTGATCGAAGTTGGCTGGTGGAGCAATTTCGACAGAATTTTCTGATGCACTTTAGAAGCTCATATCTCGGAATATATAAAGAGTTATATAGTTTACAACCTATCAAATGAAAGATCTTCGAGTCTAGTTTCTAAATCTTCAAACCGTTGATCATTTGAATATTTTCACAAGGAGTTATGAGCGTTTTAACAGAAGGTGTACAACAAGGGAAAATGGTAAGAGGATGTACAACCTGCACAGCGCAAGGTTACAACTCGATGAAGCCAGGGCAGAATGTTTTTAAGCCTTTTTTGTCCGTAATTTTGGGTATATTTTCACCCATAGTTGCTCATTTTTTGAGGTTTTTGAAGGAAATTAACGAGGGATTCAAGGAGCATCGATTGGAGGTAAGAATTTCGGACCTAAAACGCATTTATATTGTGAAATCCACCTAGAAAATCATTGAAGTCTTGCTAAAAATGGAAGAAATAGGGCTTGGGATTTTGAAATTTTAATTGGGTATTTGGAGGATCATTTGGGGTCGGATTTGAGAACTTTTGATATGTACGAACTCGTTGGGAGATAAGGAACCCGTTGATGTGAAAATTTTTGAGTTTCGAGAAGTGGGCCCGGGGCTCGGGTTTTGCTAATTTCGGATTTTTTTGTATTTCTCGATTGTTTTTGCTTGGGCTTTGTCCTCTCAGCATATTGTGACGTATTCGTTCTGATTTTGGATAGATTCGGCGCGCGAGGAGGCCAATTCGAGGGGCAAGGGCGTCGCGGGCTAGGGATTTAACCGGTTCGAGGTGAGTAGTGATTGCAAATGATGTTCTGAGGGTTTGAAACCCCGGATTGTACATCGTAGTACTATATTGAGGTGAGACACGCGCTCGATGATGAGCGTGGGGTCGTTTACTACTGGGGATTGTGACTTGGTCCATCCCAATTGATGATTTTACCGCGTATTTGACTGAAACTTATTTGTTATCATCATGATTTAGGCTGATTGCCATATTTGGGCTTCGTGCCAATTATTTGAACCCTTCGGGGATTTTTATCACTGTTTCCTCACTATTTTGGCTTATTACTTGAACTCAGTCATGCTGTTTTCCACTGTTTTACAACTCAGCCACTTTTACTCAGTTTTGAGACTTAAATAATTTTTAATGATATTTTTGGGCTGAGAACTATTATTTTACTATGCCCGAGCGACTTGTGATGATTTTCTGACTTAGTGCGGCCGAGGGCCAGATGTGAGGATATACTGAGTGATATGAGGCCGAGGGCCTAGGATACTTTATATACACTACGAGGTGGTTTGACCGGTATGAGGCCGAGGGCCTAGATTTGATGCCACGAGGTGGCTTGATATTGCGCTTGGGCCGTAAGGGGCCCCTCCCGGAGTCGGTACACCCCCAGTGAGCGCGGGTACCCATTGTGATGTGAGATATAGCCCGAGGGGCTGATACTGTTCCATGTGATAGCCCGAGGGGCTAGTATTTTTCTGAGCTTTGAGCCCGAGGGGCTGGTACTGTTTTGCGATATTGCCCGAGGGGCAGAATTGTTGATAAGGAGATTTTACTTGATTTCTCACTGATTTACTGTTTTCAAATGATGTTCTATTGCTTCCTTATAGAATGCCTTGTGCTTATGGGCTTTCTTACTTTCAGTCATTATTTATATTTATTACTCACTGGGTTTGAGTACTCACATTACTCCCTGCACCATGTGTGCAGATTCAGGCGTTATTCGTTCCGCTCCGGAGTGTCGACTCCTCCCGTCCAGGCGGTGATTCAGAGACTACGAGGTAGTTGTTGGCATCCGCAGCCCCGTATCTCCCTTATCTTATTGTTTCCATGTTTTTCAAACAATTGTGCCAGATATTGTATTTAGTAGACTTGTATCAGGATCCATAGTTGGTCATGACTTATGACACCCCGATTTGGGCTGTGTCGGGATAGTTTCTATTATGGTTAACTATATTTCCGCGAATTATTGCTATTAAATCATGTGTATATTATTTTCATGTTAATTAACTACTTAAAATGAGATTTTGGTTAAATTGGCTGGCCTTGTCTTACGAGAGGCGTCATTACGACCGGGTTCGGGGTTAGGGTCGTGACAAAGAACCTCCAAAAATGAGCAACTATGGGTGAAAATATACCCAAAATCGCGGACAAGAAGACTTAATAACATTCAGCCTAGGCTTCATCGAGTTGCACCTTGCGCTGTGCAGGTTGTACATCCTCTTATCATTTTTCCTTGCTGTACACCTTCTGTTGAAACGCTCATAACCCCTTGTGGAAATATCCAAATGATTAACGGTTTGAAGATTTAGAAACTAGACTCGAAGATCTTTCATTTGATAGGTTGTACACTATATAACTCTTTATATATTCCGAGATATGAGCTTCTGAATTGCATCAGAAAATTCTGTCGAAATTGCTCCACCAGCCAACTTCGATCAATCATAACTTTCTCATAAAATATCCAAATCATGCATGGTTTAACGTTTTAGAAACTAGAATACAAGGGCTACAACTTTCATGTTTTGTAATTTTTCTGATTCCTTATAGATTACAAAATTACAAAATATGAGCTTCCAAATTAGACTACTTAGCACCAGAAATTTTCTGGTGCACAGCTGAAGCTAAAAAAAAATCTGCAATTTTTTCAAAGACGAAATAGTCCGTTTAACCACCTAAAAGTCACCCGAGACCACTGGGACCTCAACCAAATATTCCAACATATCCCATAACATCATTCAAACTTGTTCCAACCTACACCAAATTCGCGTCGGATTCAAGCCTAAGAATTTCAAAATCTTCTAAATTATTCTTTCGATCAAAAACCAAACCAAGCACGTCCGAATGACATGAAATTTTGAACACACATCCCAAATGACATAACGAAGCTACAGCAACTCTCGGAATTCGATTCCGACCGTCAGATCAAAATCTCGCCTAACAAACCGGAAATCGCCAAAATACTAACTCCACCAATTGAAGCCTAATTCTACACCGGACCTCCAAAACCAATTCCGATCACACTCCTAAGTCATAAATCACCTCTCGAAGCTAACCGAACCATCGGAACTCACATCTGAGCCCTCTAACTGATAAGTCAACATCCGGTTGACTTTTCCAACTTAAACCTTCTTAAAAGAGACTAAGTGTCTCATTTCTTACCAAATTCACTCCGAACGCAAACTACTCAACTTGATCACATAAAACACGAATAACGAAGCATAATGAAGCAGAAATGAAGGAAACGGAGCGGTAACTCATGAGACGACTGGCCGGGTCGTTACAGATAGCGGGATAATATGTATGTGAAAAGTTACCCGCTTTATTTTTCAGTTTGTATTACACAAATAAAAGAATGCTACAATAAAGTAAAATTTTATTTATATACAAATCTATATCACAATAAACTTGGAGTTTATTGATAATTGCACATATCATGGTGTAAACCTGAAGTTTATCAATATTGATAATTTATTCAGTTGGCATAATTGGTTTAGCCACGGTAATTTAAGTATGATGTGCAAAATAAAAGAGAATTTACATGGATAAATATTAAAGAACTAAAAAGTTCTCTATAAATTCTCTTATGTTGCTTGTTATCATTAATTAATAGACCAACTAAAATTGGGATTGAATCCCATGAATGCATGAAATACCAAAGGTGAATATGGGCCCATTCACCTTCCATGTATACCCCATAAGATGTGTTTATGAGATGGTCACATGTGCGATTATTATTAAGCCATAACCTGGTATTTGCGTGATAACTTGCTCAATAATTTAATGTAGAGCATAATTTCTAGATTCTCTATTCAAGACCGTTCATCTTGATAAGTTGGTCTACATAACAGTTGGTTTTACAAAATAATTTATTGAGTGCCTCCACTTAATAGCTACACTATTGCTTATGGGAACAAAGTTATCTATGTCAGTTTGATATACGTTATATACAAAAAGTATATAAAGTATTATTATTGACAAGTTCAAGAACCAAATAATTGCTTCTTATTATTATTGATATACGATGTATGTTTTGACTAACACCATAATGCACAAAGGTGTATTTTCAAAGTTGAGGAAGCAAGTTAGTTTTTCCAACATGAGGGGGAAAAAGGATAAACAGTTGAGAAAAAATTACATGGAATGAAATCACTTCTACATCTAGATCCTCGAATATGATAATATGAACTTGAAATTCATAAAAATATAATTTATCTACAATATATTGCAAATCATGCCAGACGCATTTGCTGACCCAAAAAAGATAATTATATTCTCACTACAAACGCTCCTATTAGAATAAGTCTATGGTACAGTTAAAACGTATAGACAAATCAGTTTCAAATAAAATTCTTAATAAAGAAGATGAGCAAATGATCAAAAAGATCATAATAAGGAGGTATGTGATCTAGAAGATCATATGACATAACAATTTATAAAATCTCAGGAGAGGTTCAGTGTCACGACCCAAGCCGGAGGGCCGCGACTGGCACCTGACCCTACTCAACGGGCACCGGCGTACCCTTCATTTAACTTTCCTTATTATCTATAACGCTTGTCATATGCATATAATCTCGAACAATAATTATAATGAACCGAGACGTCATGCCATGATACGAACATACTTATATACATAATATGGCTAACAAGGCTGCAATGCAAAACCATAAAACAAAATACATACGTTTGCCGACAAGGTCATTCAACTCTACATAAGTCAACCCATCACTTGTCTATGCATAAATTGACAATTGTCTATGAGCCTCTACAAAAACGTACATAATGCAAACTATGTCGGAACAAGGCCCCGACATGCCCATAATGCCTACAACAAAATGCATACCAAGACTGTGGCAAGTCCGAAGGATGGGTCTCGCCAATATCTGCTGAACGGGGTAGCCTACTGTGGTGGGGAAGCTTCGTCTATCTGCCCGCTCGGGCCTGCAGCACGACATGCAGCGTCCACAAATAAAGGACGTCAGTACGGATAATGTACTGAGTATGTAAGACAGGAAACATAATGCAAGAACAATAATAAGCATCAGGGTAAGAGACATACAACCTGTACCATCTGAATGCCTCTGAGGGCGACTAACCATGTCATGCCTGACATGCATATGCATATACATATATTTACATCCTTTTGAAAATCATCATATACATATATACGCCTCTGTGGGCCTCATCATCATCTCATACATATGCCTCTGTGGGCCTCCTCATTATCATACCCAACTGATCAGTGGTTGCACAATAGGTGCCATACCCGGCCGACTATAGCGCGGCTCGGTAGAGTAAAATAGCTGTCGACTATAGCGCGGCTAAGTAGAGTAAAACATATACATATGTATAGTTGCACAATAGGTGTCATACCCGGCCGACTATAGCGCTGCTCGGTAGAGTAAAATAGATAATGCATGCTGGACTCATAAGAGTCATACTACCATGGTGAAATAATAACATATCAATCCTCCCATAAGAGGGGAAACAATATACGTACTGCTACCTTCTAAGAGTAGAGTATCCTTTAAGGGCTAGTTCATTGTATCATGTATAAACGGAGTCGTGCAAAAGAAGGAAAGGGACAGTCTCACATACCTTGCAATACTTTCCAATCTCAAGCTATGAAACTTCCACGACTTCTTAGTCTACAATAAGAGAAATGACACTACCGTTATCGTTTAGGCGTCGTAACTATTATGTATCGACTGTAACCTATTTTGCAATAAAACGGACAGCACCTCCCCTACATATATGACTTCACACAAGTCCAAACAGTCACCAAACAGCCAAACAACATCAATAAGAATCATATTAAGCCTCCCAAAACAGTCCACACACAAACCAATCACTTCATACGTACGATGGCCACTATAGTCGTGTCAAACGATCCGGAAATGTTATGAGCAACTATCAGGCCACAAACCTAAGCATATATGGTGTTTCTCCACACCCTTTCTCCTCCAAAACTCCACAAATAAGTAGTGAAACACGCAGCTTTACAGCAACACAAAACAGTTCACAAAACAGTCCGCTACAAGTGAATAACTCGAACTCACGACTTCCGATCACCGTCCCGTGAGTTCTTACACACATAGAACGACTTACCAAGACTTAACAGTAGAAAAAATGTATTAAATAGAGCAGTAAACTCACCTTTATTTTTAGATAACTCAGCCCTTTCTTTGATTCCTCGAACTCTAGGGTTTACCTTCAACTAGAACTTGAAAGAGGGAAAAATCGATTAGGGTTTGTGTGGTGTTATTTTGGGGAGGGGTTGCAGGGGTTCTTTTAGGTTTTGAAGCTGTGAAATAATAATGAATTATCTGGCTTTATAAGCTTTTAAAAGCCCTCTCTTAACCGACTTGGGGCTTTTAACTTTTAGCCCTTACTTTTGGCAAGTAGGTGATGCACCTACTTGTCACCTATCAGCCTGCGCAGTTCTACGGAAATGCAATTATCTCAAAACTCCGAGATTGTATTGACAAACGGTTTGAAGCATTGGAAACTAGACTCATAGACCTTTAATTTGGTAGGTAGATCACCCCGTAACGCCTTGTAAATTGGGAGAAAATCGCAGAAACATTTGACCTAACGTTTAAGTAAAATTGTGAACCTAAGTTGCGACAACTTTTGTCGACTTTTGTTTCATAACTCGTTTGACTTCAAGACTTATGAAATGGATATCATATCATTCAAATACCTTAAAACATGACATATTGGTAATGTTAAACACCTCTCGATTTTCCCAAAAACGCGAGTTACAACTTCCTTAACTCGTTTATCCTCTAATACTTGTTAACCGCCCTTATATACCTTTGCATCGTTTAGGACCAATAGGACTAAACTCTTATTGTCTCAAAGGTAATTCCCTTCTCGAACCAAGGTAGACTATCTTACAGTGTAATCTAACACGTACAAATATGGGTTATAACACCCTCCCCCCCTTAGGAACATTCGCCCTCGAATGTTGAGGGATATCTCAACTCTCAAAATAAGTTAGCCATAACTCACCTTAACTGTCATTTACCGTGGTCCGAGATGTACTTGCTGCACCTGACTCAGCAATAGTACCTGAAATCTGGAACAAAT
>MCJB01039964.1:26826-58063 GCA_002018475.1 Nicotiana obtusifolia | reverse complement strand
GAACCAGACACAGATCCAGTCGACTGAGCCATGCCATCACCTCCTCTGTTAGGACAATCCCGCATCATATGGCCAGGCTGTCCGCAAGAATAACATGCATCATAACCTCGAGGGCACAGTCCAAAGTGGGCCTTGCCGCACTGATCACAACGTGGTGTTGGGGGTCTCGTCTGACTAGTATCCCTGTGATGTTGCGAGCCTGATGCCCGCGAACTCTGACCTGGACCAGAATAGGTAAATCGATCATATCGAGGTCTCTGAAACTGTGGAGGAGCACTAGCTACAGGTGGCGCCGAACTCGTCAAAGACTGGGGCTTGACGCTGCCTCTGAAGTCATCAGAATACCTTGCAAATCTCGCCCTCTTATGCTGGCCCCTATCCTGCTCCCTATCTGCCCTCTGCTGGCGCTTACGATCCTCTAGGGTCTGGGCATAATCTTGAATACGAGAAATATCCATGCCCTCTACCAAGGAGGCTGTCGTGCACTCATTTATCAGATGTGGTCCCAACCCGTTCATGAACAAATGAACCCTATCACTCATCTCGGCCACCATATAGGGAGCATACCCTGCTAAAGAATCAAACTGCATACTGTACTCTCGCACACTCATATTACCTTGTCTAAGGTTAAAGAACTTATCAGCTCTAGCTCGTCGTATCTCAATTGGCAAGTAGTGACGAAGAAAGGCCTTAGAAAATTCCTTCCACACAGCTAGAGGAGCGTTCGAACCCCTGGATCTCTCCCAACTATCATACCAGAGAACCGCTAAATCCCGTAGCCGATAATAAGCCAACTCTACTGCCTCTGTATAACTAACATGCATAACCCGCAGTGTACGATGAACCTGGTCAATAAAAGTTTGCGGGTCCTCCTTGGGGTCTGATCCTGTAAACACTGGAGGGTCTAATTTAATAAAATCACGAACTCTCATACTAACTGGTTTATCAACAGCACCTGTATTCTGCCTCTGAGCCTGAGCAGCTACCAAGCTAGTCAATAACTGCAAAGCGCTCTGCATATCCTGGTCTGTAGTGCCGGACGGAGGAACTGGAGGTGCTGGGTGCCTCCTAATATCCTCTGGAGGAGACGAAGTAGATAAGGTATGAGACGGCATCTCGCTCTAAGCCTCACTTGGCCTGCTCTGGCTTGGGGCACCTGACTGGTACCCTCTTCCCCAGCCGTATCAAGCCGTCTACCAATTGTTTGCTTCCTAGTCAAAGGCATCGCTAAAAGAAAACAAGGTGAATATTAGAGACGAACACTTATGACTCAACTCTACGCACGATCTATATTTAGGAAGAAGGTAACAACCCTAGATGTCATGTAGCCTCTTGATTATAAATGTGGCGCGCTACACATCTATAATCAAGACTCTACTGGACACAACTCATAGACAATCCCTAGGACAGACTGGCTCTGATACCAAGTTTGTCACGACCCAAACTGGAGGGCCATGACTAGCACCCGACCGTACATGCCGAGCACCAACGTACAGTTTATCTAACCTTCTTTATTATCTTTTAGGGTTGACGAGATCAATATAAATGGTAGACATGGATCATGGACAACCAACAATAAAATATGATGGCATGAACATACATAACATGGGATGACCAGACAATCAAGAAACTATATTTAAGGTACGATCTACCACGCTACCATGAAAGACTATACAACAAAAACCATCCAACAAGGCATACTAAACTATACATGAGTCGACACCTGTATATGAGCCTCTAAAGATAAGTTCTGCAACCTAGCCGGAACAGGGTTCCAACATACCCATAATGTCCATAACAAAATGCATACCAAGACCACGACAAGTCCGGAGAAGGGATCTCGCCAATCACCGCTGAACTGGACAACCTACTGTGGTGGGGGAGCTGCACCTGCCCGTCAATCACGTGGAGCTCGGTAGAATCGTACCCGACCACGTGGAGCTTGGTAAAACCCAACTGATCGGTGGTTGCACAATAGGTGCCGTACCCGGTCGACTATAGCGCGGCTCGGTAGAGTAAAATAGATACACATATATAATGCATGCTCGACTCATGAAAATACCTTCTAAGCCTTTTGGAGTGACGTAAGTTGGTATCCTCTGTACACGTTGTTAGGACTAACTCTTTACCATGAACCTTATAAGAATCAGGATGTACCAACAACATTGATAACATAAGAACAAGAGAAGCAACATCAATGTCAATCGTTCCATGAGAGGGGAAACAATGTAAGTACTACTAGCTTCTAAGAGTAGAGTTTCTTTGGAAGCTCGTTCATTACATCATGTACCATCAGAGTCGTGCAAAAGAAGGAAAGGGATAGCTTCACATACCTTGTATATACTGCCCCAATCTCAAGCTATGCAACTATCACAACTCCTTAGTCTACAATAAGAGAAACGATACTATCGTTATCATTTAAGCGTCATAACTATTACGTATCGACCACAACCTATTTTACGATGAAACGGACAGCACCTCCCCTATATATATGACTTCACACAATTCAAAACAATCACCAAACAGCCCAAAAAACATCAATAATAATCATATTGAGCCTCCCAAAACAGTCCACGCACAAGCTAATCACTTCATACATACGATGGCCACCGTAGTCGTATCAAACGACCCGGAAATGTTATGAAAAACTATCAGCCCACAACCCTAAATCTATATGGTGTTTCTCCACACTCTTATTCCTCCAAAACCCCACAAAACAGTTGTAAAACACGTAGCCCAACAGCAACACAAAACAGTCCACAAAACAGTCCGCTACAAGTGAATAACTCGAACTCACGGCTTCCGATCACCGTCCCGTGAGTTCTTACATGTATAGAACGAATTACGATTAATTAACAGGAGAAAAAATGTATGAAATAGAGCAGTAAACTTACCTTACTTGTTGGATAACTCATCCCTTTCCTTGGTTCTTCAAACTCTAGGTTCCACTCCCAATTAGAACTTGAAAGAGAGGGAAAATCGATTAGGGTTTGTGTGGGATTTTTGGGGAGGGGTTGCAGGGGTTTAATTTGGTTTTGAAGGTCTGAAATAAGGGTGAAATAACTGAGTTTATAATCCCTTAAAAGTCCTCTCTTGGCCGACTTTGGGACTTTTAATTTTGTCCTCTAATTTTGGCAAGTAGGTGATGCACCTACCTGTCACCTACCAATCTGCGCAGGTCTGCAGAAATACAATTATCTCTATACTCTGAGATCGTATTGACAAACGGTTTAATGCGGTTGAAAACTAGACTTATAGATCTTTAAATTGGTAGGTAGATCACCCCATAATTCATTGTAAATTGGGAGAAAAGCTTAGAAGCATTTGACCTAATGTTTAAGTAAAATTATGAACCTAAGTTGCGACAACTTTTGTCGACTTTTGTTTCATAACTCGTTTGACTTCAAGACTTATGATACGGATATTGTATGATTCAAATACCTTATAAAAGACCTCTTGAGTTTATTAAGCACCTCTAGGTTTACCCGAAAATATGAGTTGCAACATCTTTGATTCGTTTGACTCCTAATACTTGTTAATCACCTTTGTACACCCTTATATCACTCAAGACCAATAGGATTAACTTCTTATCATCTCAAATATAATTGCTTCTTGGATTTATGTTAAATAACATATGGCATGAACTAACACGTGTGGATATGTGTTGTAACATCTACACAAAGCGGCCCCGCCTCCTCACCCCAGTGTGTGCAAGTGGAGGTATATTCACAATGCCACATTTCGGATTCTCAAAACGATAATTGTTTGTACAAAAAATTTCTTTTCAAATCAACCATTTGGCACCTTTGGCCTTAACATGTATAAGTTATGAGATTTCATCATATGAGAAACAAGAATTTGATCAATTGATTGAGCATAAAATTTTCTTCCTAAAAATGGGTATAACATCATTAAGCAAAATTAGAAAATTATTAACACCTGAGGGTTTGGACACGTTATGCAATTTGAGAATCTGTTTACTAGCTTGAATATCCCACTTCAACAGTGTTTCATTTTCGGATAACACACGATTGAGTCTTGTAAGAATACGGAAATTGCGATGCTTAAAGAAGAGTTTAGCCTTCATACCTCGAAAGAGCCTTCCGTGGTGTAACAGCAACGTCTTGACACTTCTAACGATGCCAATCTATAGAAGAGGGGAGAATTACAAGCGCGATTAGAGGAATTCATAAGGCAAGAGCTGCTACGATGATAACCCAAACTTTCCCCAACCAATTAAACAACAAACCACCCAAGGTTGTCCAACAATTTCTCCACAATCCCCATTAGCTCATGCGTGTGGTATGTCTACTCTCATCACCCATAACCAACCAAGAATTCAAAATTGGAGAATAGGGGGAAGAAAATCTTACCTTTTAGAAACCCTAGCAAGTTCCTTGTGATGAAATATCAAGGCTTAATCCAAGTTGAGTAGTGAAATTCTTTAATCCACCCCTTTCTCTCTCTAAAATAGCTCTCCTGTCTCTAAAATACCAAATAACCCCTTAAGAATGACCGCTATGACTAAATAAAATGTAATAGGGTCGAGTTATAAAATTAAAAAAATTAAGTCCCGATGCAAATTCGCGGTCGCACTGCGGCCTGCAAAATGGACCGCACAATGGAAGTCCTCCAGAACTGAGCATTTATATGCAGGTATGCCACAGGTCTAGGGTCCGCAGACTAATTATGCGGCTGCATAAAGGACCGCAGAACCTCCTTCCACAATTCCACATGCTGGTTCTGTGACGGATGTGTGGCCCGCAAAACAATTTTGCGGTCGCATAATTGACCGAAAAATAACATCCAAAATTTGCCCATTTCTTAGCTACACTCTATGGTGGATCTGCAGTCCACAGATCAGTTCTGCGGTTGCATAATGGACCGTAGAAACACCCTGTTCTACAATTGATTTTCTTCAACTCCCCAACGCACTGTTCAACCCAAAAAGTCTGTACCGCAGCGAGCAAGAATTTCTATCACCCTCAAATACATTAGCTTACCTCGGCACCACGAAATCCTGGGTTTTAGGTGAAATTCTTACGGGGCCTTACATCCTCCCTCTATTAGGATCATTCGTCCTCAATTCAGGGTCAAAATCCACCATTAGCATCTAATGTGACTCAACTGTTACTTCACACACTAGCAGTTCCAAATTTTTGACTAACTCTCTAAATCTCCAAAAAGTTTGGCAGAGTCTCCAATATAATTGGGCCTATCCACCTGTTAGAGAATCCTACCATCCAATCCTAACAACATAACGATGTAACACAATCATGGAAACAACACTGACTACGACGTCATAATCATTATATTACCAAAAGAAATATCCTTATCAATAACTGTACAGGTGAAACATAATTCATAGATAGCAAACTCTTACATTTTCATAAAACACCGCTACCTAAATACATAATTAGTCAAAAAAAATAAGGGTGCTTCTTCTTCATCTCTTCCTCGGCCTCCTAGATGGCCTCCTCAACCTATTGGTTTCGGCATAGCACTTTCATGGAGACAATCTCTTTTTTTCTCAGCTTTCAAACTTGCCTGTCAATCATGGAAACCGGATACTCTTCATAAGTCAATTCCTCATTAACCTCAATAGTCTTAATCGGAATAATAAGAGACGGATCTCCAACCACCCTTTTCAACATGGATACTTGAAACACTGGGTGCACTAAAGACATCTCAGGAGGTAGTTCTAGCCTGTAAGCCACCCGACCAATCCTCTGAAAGATTCTGTATGGTCCGACATACCTCAGACTCAATTTTCCTTTCTTACCAAACCGCATTATACCCTTCATGGGGGAGACCTTCAAGAATCCCCAATCATCCTCTTGGAAGTACAAATCCCTACGCCAAACATCCGAATAGGACTTCTGGTTACTTTGAGCAGTTTCCAACCGATCCTTAAAGTCCTTAACCTTCTCCATAGAATGATGCACGAGGTCTGGTCCTTTCAATTCTGCTTCCCCAATCTCAAACAATCCAATGGGAGATCTACATCTCCTACCATATAAAGCCTCGAACGGTGACATCTGAATGCTGGCGTGATAACTGTTGTTGTAGGCAAATTCTATGAGCGGCGAATGATCATCCCAGCTAACTTTGAAGTCAAGAATACAAGCGCATAACATATCCTCAACCGTCTAAATGGTCGGCTCTGCTTGCCCATCGGTCTGTGCATGGAAGGCTGTACTAAGATTCACCTGAGTAGCCAAACTTGCTGAAATTTATTCCAAAAATTAGACATGAACTGTGTCCCTCGATCTAAGATAATAGAAACTAGAGTGCGATGCAACCTGATTATTTCCTTGATGTACAACTAAGCATATTGTTCTGTTTTGTTAGTAGCCTTAACAGGTAAGAGGTGCGCTGATTTTGTGAGTCGGTCCGCAATCACCCAAATCGAGTCAAACTTGCGAGGAGTGTGAGGTAGTCCCACGAAAAAGTCCATATTGATCATATGCCATTTCCACATCGAAATTTCTATGTTCTGTGCCAACCCACCTGACCTTTGATGTTTGGCCTTCACTTGCTGATAATTTGGAAATATTGCCACAATGTCCGCTACATTCCTGTTCACATCATTCCATCAGTAGACTTCCTTGAGGACAAGATACATCTTTGTAGAGCTTGGGTGCACGGAATACCTAGAAGTGTGAGCCTTGGTCATGATTCTTTCCATGAGACTATTTACATTTGGAACACATAATCACCCTTGGTACAATAGCGTACCATCATCCATGCCGAGAGAAAACTCTATAGTTTTACGTTTATGAATCCCCTCTTTCAACTATACCAAGAACGGATCGACGTATTGCTTCTCC
The DNA here is from genome assembly GCA_002018475.1 of Nicotiana obtusifolia. Taxonomy (NCBI): domain Eukaryota; kingdom Viridiplantae; phylum Streptophyta; class Magnoliopsida; order Solanales; family Solanaceae; genus Nicotiana; species Nicotiana obtusifolia. Next base: position 51,233 of record MCJB01039964.1, on the reverse strand, counting down.
TTGACTTCCACAACTAGCATTGATCGGCCCTATTTTGCACAACCACCTCTCCTTCACGGGAGTCCGCAAGACGAACTCCCAAACTAGCTAACTGATGAACTTCCTTGGCCAACAGCCATTGATATGCCTCCAAGTGAGTCAAACTCCCCATAAATTTCCGACTAATAGCATCCGTTACAACATAAACCTTCCCCGGATGATATAGAATATCGATGTCATAGTCTTTGAGTAACTCAAGACATCTTTTCTGCACAGAATCGATTCCTTCTATTTGAAAATATATTGAAGGCTCTTTTGGTCCATGAATAAATCCACATGGACCTATACAAATAATGACGCCAAATCTACAATGCAAAAATCACTACTACGAGCTCTAAGTCATGTGTTGGATAGTTCTTCTCATGATTCTTGAGTTGCGTAGAAGCATAAGCGATCACCTTGCCTTGTGAATGAATACACACCGTAGCCCGATTCTCCAAGAATCACAATATACCACAAACCCTTTCGTACCCTCTGGTACGGTCAACACCGGTGTCGTAGTCAACCTTCCTTTTAACTCCCCGAAGCTCTTTTCATAGGCATCTGACCATTGGAACTTAACATCTTTCTACGTCAATTTAGTCAATGGAGAGGCAAGGGTACAGAACCCCTCCGCAAACTTCCAGTAATACCCAGCTAAGCCCAAGAAATTAGGAATCTCTGTTGGAGTTGCCTTGGCCAATTCTTCACGGCTGTGATCTTCTACGAATCAATTTTAATTCCATCTCCGGAGATGACATAACCCAAGAACGTGAGATTCAAGCCAAAACTCATGTCTAATAGTACTAGTATGAAAACCAAACATCCCCTTCAAGGATTGGAAGTGCAACATGAATGTGACGAATATAAGCAATAAAACACCTTAAATAGCCATTAAAACCATAGCAAATAAGTTTAAAGCTTTCAATAACATTTATAAATTTCATTTTTTTAGTCATCTATATGATCTCAATCACAATACCACAATCTCTACACAAAGCGGCCCTGCCACCTCACACCAATGTGTGCGGGTGGAGGTATATTCACAATCACAATCTCTATATAAATTGGCCCTGCCGCCTCACCCCAATTTGTGCGGGTTGAGGTGTATTCATAATCACAATCTTTACACAAAACTGTCACGACCCAAACCGGAGGGCCATGACGGGCACCCGGGCCTTACTTGCTGAGTACCAACATACATTTTATCTAACCTTTCTTATTACCTATAAGGGCCGACGAGATCAGTATAAATGGTAGACAATAATCCTTATCAACCAAAAGTTTTCAGATAATGACATAAACATATATAACATGGCCGACAAGGCTGTCATGAAAAACTATACAACAAAAATTAGTCTACCGACAAAGCAATCCCAACTATACATAAGTCGACACCTGTCTATGAGCCTCTAAAAGAACATAAGTGTTGCAATGCATGCCAAGACCATGGCAAGTCCGGAGAAGGTATCTCGCCAATAAACGCTGAACTGGCAGCCTACTATGGTGGGGGAGCTTCGTCTACCTGCCATCAGGACCTGTAGCACGACACGAAGTGTCCACAAACAAAAGCATAATTTAAGAACAGTAATGTGCATAGGGATAGAAAATACACACCCTATAACATCTGAGTGCCTCTGAGGGCGACGAGAATATACAACCTATAACATCTGAGTGCCTCTGAGGGCGACTAATCATGAAATGCCTGATGTGCATATACATATATGCCCTTTTAAAATCATCATATACATACGTCTTTGTGGGCCTCATCATCATCATATCATACCCCGGCTATCATAAGGCTCGGTATCATCATACCCAACTGATCAGTGGTTGCACAGTAGGTGCCATACCCGGCCGACTATAGCACGGACTCGGTAAAGTAAAATAGATGCCAACTATAGCGCAGCTCAGTAGAGTAAAATAGATACATATATATAGTTGCACAATAGGTGCCATACCTGGCCGACTATAGCGCGGCTCGGTAGAGTAAAATAGATAATGCATGTTGGACTCATTGGAATCACGCTTTGAACCTTTCGGAGTGGCATAAGGTCAAAGAAGTAACATCAACATCAATCCTCCCATAAGAGGGGAAACAATATAAGTACTACAAGCTTCTAAGAGTAGAGTATCTTTGGAGGCTCGTTCATTGCATTATGTACAATCATAGTCGTGCAAAAGAAGGAAAGGGACAGTCTCACATGCCTTGTATATACTGCCCAATCTCAAGCCATGAAAATTCCACGTCTCCTTGGTCTACAATAAGAGAAATGACACTATCCTTATCGTTTAAGCATCGTGACTATTATGTATCAACTGTAACCTATGTTACGATGAAACAAACAGAACCTCCCCTATATATATGACTTCCCACAAGTTAACACAATCACCAAACAGCCCAAACAACATCAATAATAATCATATTAAGCCTCCCAAGACAGTCCACCAACCAACAACATACTAGCAAGCCTTCCGACATACATCTCACAAGTTCTAGCTTCAACGACTTAGCCGTAACTTGGATAATCTTAAATACATGTAGGGTAAGAGGTTCCTTACCTTTAAACATTATGAAAAACTTCAATTTGACCTTAGTTGACCCCGAAATATCCCTCCAATGCTGCCACAAGAACAAGGAAGCGAAGCTAACAATCAATTAAGGTTTTTCGGCACCAGAATCACTTTAGAAGACTTGAAATCACCTAGGGTTGTTATTAGAACATGAGGGAGTATTTTACAGAACATAAACAACTTAAAACAACCTCCCACAAGATCTGGAACAACATAAAAATCAGCACAACAAGAAGAACAAGAAACTTACTAGCGCCACGGCATTCCCAACACTTGATTTGTGTTGTTTGCCCTTTGTTTTAGTCTTGGATCATGAGAGAACCTTGAGAGAGTGTTCTTAGGGTTCTAAGGACTGAATATACTGAAAACTAATGACTTAAAACGGGGTTGAGGCGTGTTTATATATATCCATATGTCTTATCCGCCTATGTGGGGCCCACAGAGAGGTGGTTGGTGTAGTCTCGTAAAAACGCGAATATCTCCCAATTTTCAGATCGTATCGACGAACGGTTTAATGAGTTGGAAACTAGACTCATAGATCTTCAATTTGGCGGGTAGATCACCCAGTAATTCAAAGTAAATTGGGAGAAAAGCTTAGTATCATTTGATCTAAAGTATGAGTAAAATTATGAACGTAAGTTGCAACAACTTTTGTCGACTTTTGTTTCATAACTCGTTTGAATTCATGACTTATGAAACGGATATCATATGATTCAAATACCTTAAAACATGACCTCTTGGTAAAATTAATCACCTCTCGATTTATCCGAAAATACGAGTTACAACATCCTTAATTCGTTTAACTTCTAATACTTGTTAACCACCCTTATACACCCTTGCACCATTTAAGACCAATAGGACTAAATTATTATTATCTCAAAGGTAATCTCTTCTCGAACCTATGTAGACTATCATATGGCGTAATCCAATGTATAAAAATATAGGGTGTAACAAAAGCGGCCCCGCCGCCTCACTCCAATGTGTGCGGGTGGAGGTGTATTCAGAATCACAATCTCTACATAAAGCGACCCCGCCGCCTCACCCAATATGTGCGGGTGGAGGTGTATTCACAATGCCACACTTCGGATTCCTAAACCAATAATTGTTTGTACAAAAGATCTCTTTTCAAATAAACCATTTGGCACCTCTGCCCTTAACAAGTATAAGTTCATATGATTTCATCATATGAGAAACAAGAATTTGATGACATTGATTTCGCACAAAAGTTTCTTCGCAAAGAGGGTATTACATAATTAAGTCAAAATAGAAAATAATTAATGCATGAGGGTTTGGACACGTTATGAAATTTGATAATCAATTTAATAGCTTTAATATCCCACCTCAACAGTGTTCCAAATTTGAACTACACACGATGTAGTCTTGTAAGAATATGATAATTTCGATACTAGAAGAAGAGTTTAGCCTTCATACCTCGAAAGAGCCTTTCGTGGTATAACAACAACGTCCTTACACTCCTAACGATGCCAATCTATAGAAGAGGGAAAAATTAAAAGCATGATTAGAGGAATTCGTATGGCAAAAGCTGCTACAACGATAACCCAACCTTTCCTCAACCAATTCAATTACAAAACCACCCAATGTTGTCGAAAAACTTTCCCACAATCCCAATTAGCTCATGCGTGTGATATATCTACTCTCATCACCCATAACCAGCCCAAAATTCGAAATTGGAGAATTGGGTCAAGAAATTCTTACCTTTTAGAAACCGTAGCAAGTTCCTATTGATAAAATTCCAAGGCTTAATCCAAGTTGAGTAGTGAAACCCTTGAATCCTCTCTTTCCTCTCTAAACTAGCTCTCTCCTCTCTCTAAAATACCAGATAACCCCTCAAAAATGACCCCTATGGCTAAATAAAACGAAATGGGGTCGGGTTATAAAATAAAAAAAATGAAGCCCCAATGCATATCCGCAGTTGCCTATGCAACCGCATAACACTTCTGCGGTCTGCAAAATGGTCCTCCGAAATTGGGCACTTCTATGCAGGTAGGCAACAGGTCTACGGCCCGCAGACCAATTCTACGGTCGCGTAAAGGACAGCAAAAACTCCTCCCGAAATTCCTCATGCTGGTTCTGCGACGGATGTGCGGCCCGCAAAATAATTTTTCGGTCGCATAATTGACCGAAATATAACTTCTAACGTTTTCCCATTACTCTGCTTCACTCTGCGGCAAATCTGCGGTACGCAAATTAGTTTCGCGATCGCATAATGGACTGCAAAAATCCCCTGTTCTGCAATAGTTTTTCTTTAACTCCGCAACGTACTGGGCACCACGAATACATTAGCCTACTTCGGCACCACAAAATCCCGGGTTTTAGGTGAAATTCTTATGGGGCCTTACATAAGGATAACTCTACTAAAAATAATTCTATAGATATCCTAGTGCTCGAATTAGAACTAAGTGCTCATATACAAAGTTTTTCACGATCCAAATCCATGTGATTTAGACTTGGCGTACTACCTAACCGGAACAAACCAACCCATAGAAGAATACCCCTCTGTATGCCTCTTATATGCATGTGGAAGTGTTTTTAGAAAGATACAAGTATTTTTAAATGATCAAAATCATGCATGAGATACAATCTTCAAATCAATCATTTACAATAATTGAATATACATAATGATAAGACGATTTGTTTTATGTGTGCCATATGAATGAACATGGATTACAGCCCCAAAAGAATAATAGTCTACGGAATCTCGAAGACACATGAATAAAGCAACCAATTGGGAGAGGCTAGAGTGACTCAAAAGAATAAAGTAATTGTTTCTCCACAACTACAAGCGTGGAGTCTCGCCAAAAGCATAGCATAAGATGTGGAGTTATCCTATCTGCGAGACTCAAGCTGCTTAGAACTCATTCCTTCAATTAGAAATACAAATTTGGCTAAATGGCCTAAGCTCCACATGCGTAGTATTTTGAACTATTTTCCCAAGGAGTGGGATAAGATAAGAAAGAAAGGTCCAGAGATATGCAAAATATTGATATAACAAAGAAGCATTTATATCAATTCATAATTTAAATAAGAAAATGAAGCAATGATGTAAAACATATTTCAAAGTCATTTCCTTTAGCATTTGCGTTTAATTAAAACTTATGCGACGTTTTACCTTTAATCAGAAGCATTATATTGACGCCTACATAATAGAAACATTACTAGGTGATCAACCCAAACAATAGTGTCTGACCCTACTTGTCCAAGTGGCTTCTCATAGTACCATGTGAGTCAACTTAAGCTCATTGCATTTAGTAATGATCATTGCCTACTAGATAAGGACTTTATCCCCTAAACCTCGGCTTAGCTTTGGAATGTATCCCTACACCGACGCGTGTAGTTCCATAGAAACAAATTCAATATTTGAACCAACCTCAGTGGTCTCTACTAGTAACTCCCAAAATATTTTAGTTTCTAAAATAGATTCATAGCTTAAAAGTCTCAAATATATCTTCTTTAAATCAAATCACGATGATCATAATTCATCCAACCATCTGAACAAAAATCAAATGAAAACCTTTTTCAATTTCATGTTAAAATTAATTTACAAAATGAGAATTTATCTTTTAGTTCAACAAGTACCACTTAAATATGTAAAGAAATTTCAATAACATTACGCTTTATATTTTGAATAAAGAGTCATGAAAATGGCACTTATACATTTGCAATGCAAGGAATGTTGCAATTCCAACTCGCTCGTCCCCATAAGCTAGGCTTCAGAAGTAGAATTCATGTTCTAAACCAATTTATGATATGTAGTTTGGAGGAAAAACTCCATTAAGTAGTTGGTTTCAACATATCTCAATACACTCCCAAAAATTCACCAAAAGAGTCCAAGATCCTCAACCAGTCATAATCTATGTAATTATACCCAACACGAGTCAAGAGTCATTCAACAATATCCAACAAGACCCATTTATGCCTTAACCCTTGACTATAGGTACTTTGAGTTCTATATTTCCTATTAAATGTATTCACTCATTCTTAAAACTTCCATTAATAGCATTTGATAACCTATTGAGATTATTAGCAACTCAACAACTTCCATTTAATAGCTCAAGTAATTATTCATTGTCTTCCACAACCACCAACAATAAATACCTAACTATGGTACACCACAATAGTACATAGTAAGTGTCAAGCCTAACCTCGGTAGAGTAGTGACAAGGCTAAGTCAAAACACCTACTACACAAAAGAAATCTGAACAGAATATGATATAATCAAATAACGAAAATCAAAGGAATAAATGACAACAAAGCGGTAGAATGATGTAAGGCTAACAACGGATATTCAAGCAATAAAAGACAACAGAATGAGCATATGATAAGAGCAACTAGTAATCAAATGCAGTTAACTACAAGTAAACAATGAAGGAACAAAAATAACCTTTCAATCAAATGTACAACAAGAATCACAATCGAGGCACCACACCTCATATCCACATTTCACAATATACAGTCACAATCTTCCTTGTATCGCTGTTTGAACCTTGCATTTATATTTTTCAAATAATTTTTTCCGAAATAGCTACACGTGCATTAGCCCCCTTATCTCACTGTGTGGCTTCATGTAATTCTATTACCAACAATACGCGTATCAATAATATCTTATCTCGCCACATGAACATCAGCCTCTGCGCCACAATATTATCAAAACCAACAATACCAATGTTATCACAACACATAACCCACGGCTCAACTACAATGTGTACAAAAATCTCAACAACAACAAAATGATTGAAGAACAACTCAACAACGAAGGAGATCTTTAATAATCAATAACTTCAACCACAATGTGTTAATAGCTTTCACAACTACAACTTTAACAATTCAACAATGAAGGTATCCCCATGAAATGGCAACTTCCAATTCAAGTTCATGACATAAGTTTAACAATAAAGAGATAGCATGAAATAGCAACTACGTCTAAATGCATGAGAATAACTCAAAAACGTATAGATATCAAGTAATAACAACTTCAAATAAGAATAACTCAACAATAAACGAGGTAGCATGACGACAAAAGAGGTAAGAACTTCACTAAATCATATAAGTATAAACTTGACAATGAAAGATATAACATGACATGACAACTTCAATTATACGCATGAAAGAAGAGTAAGAGTCTAAATCGGTCAAATACAACATATAAGCTCGTGTACACACTCGTCACCTCATGTACACGTCTTCGACATAATTCAAATAATACAATCAACCAAAATCCTAAGGGGTAATTCCCCACATAAACTTAGGCAAGATACTTACATCAAACAAGCTAAATCAATCTACTAATAATCCCTTCCCGCACAAATACAAGTCCGAACGGCTCGAATCTAGCCAAAATAACTTAATACTATAAATAAAAGCCATAGGAAGCATTTCCAGATAATAAAGTTTCAATATTTAATGAAAATCAAAACGTCAACTCAAAGTCAACCCCGAGCTCGCACCTTGGAAACCGACTAAACTCAATAAAGCCGAATACCTGTTTCGACGAGACCAACCATCAAAAATAACCCAATTCCGAAGTAAAATAGACCCTCAAATCCTCAATTTATGATTTAGGAAAGTTTTTACAAAAATTCCAAATATCTACAATTCAAATCACTAATTAAGTGATAAAAATAAAGAAGGAATCATGAATAATGAAAAAATCCGAGTCAAAAACACTTATCGCGGTCCAAATCGTTAAAATCCCCTACAAAGTCGCCCAAAACTGAGCTCTCTAACTCAACATGTGGTAAATGAAATAAAATCCTCGATCCAACTTATTTATGTGCAGGCATTCCACATCAACGGGCTAATAGTGGCATATGCGGAAAAATCATCGTAGATGAGACTTTCACTTACAGCCCGATACTTTCGGAGCATGGAAACATGGAACACCAGGTGAACTGCTGATAAGCTAGGTAGCAATGCAATTTTGTAGGCCACCTCACGAACTCTCTCAAAGATCTCAAAAGGACCAATATACCTTGGGCTCAACTTGCCCGTCTTACCAAATCTCATCTCACCCTTCATGGGCGAAACACTGAGCAAAACCCTCTCTCTCACCATAAATTCTACATCATGAGCCCTCCGATCAGCATAACTCTTCTGCCTAGAATGTGCTGTACTATGCGGATCCTGAATCAACTTGAATTTCTCCAAGGCATCCCGAACCAAATCAGTGCCCAACTAGCTAGCCTCAACCGGCTCAAATCGACCAACTGGAGAACGGCATCGTCTCCCATATAAGGCCTCATAAGGAGCCATCTAGATACTCGATTGGAAGATGTTGTTGTAGGCAAACTTTGCAAGCGGTAAGAACTGATCCTTTGAACCTCCGGAATCCATAACACATGCATGTACCATATTCTCCAAGATCTGAATGGTGCGCTCAGACTGCCCGTCCGTCTAGGGGTGAAATGTCGTGCTCAACTCAAGCTGTGTGCCTAACTCACAGTGCACGGCTCTCTAGAAATATGATGTAAATTGCGTGCTTCGATCGGAGATAATGGATATCGGCACACCATGAAGACGAACAATCTCACATATATAGTTCTGAGCCAGATACTCCGAAGAGTAGGTGGTCATATCCGAAATGAAGTGCGCAGACTTGGTCAGAGTGTCCACAATAACCCACACAGCGTCAAATTTCTTCAAGGTCTGTGGGAGTCCAAAAATGAAATCCAAGGTAATACACTCCCACTTCCACTCTGGAATCTCAAGTCTTTGAAGCAAACCCGCATACTCCACTATATCTTTCTTCATTCTTCTCCACCAGTAGTGCTACCTCAAATCCTGGTCCATCTTCGTGGCACCCGGATGAATGGAATACCGTGAACTGTGGACCACCTCACGCATCAACTCCTGCAACCCATTCTTATTGGGCACATAAATCCAGCCCTGCATCCGCAACACCCCATCATCTCCTATAGAAATCTCCTTGGCATCACCGTGATGCACCATGTTTTTAAGGACAAGTAAAAGGGAATCATCGTAGTAACGTGCTCTGACACACTCATACAAAGAAAAGCAATAAATCACGCCAGAAAGAACCTCGCTAGGCTCCGAAACATCCAACCTCACAAACCGATTCGCCAAATCTTGAACCTCCAATGCTAACGGTCTCTCCCCAGCTAGCATATATGCTAGGCGACCCATACTCTCTGCCTTCCTACTTAAGGCATCGCTAACCACATTGGCCTTTCCGGGATGATATAAAGTGGTGATATCATAGTCTTTTAACAACTCTAACCTCCTTCACTGCCTCAAGTTCAAATCCTTTTTCTTTAACGAGTGTTGTAGACTACAATGATCTGTGAATACCTCAAAAAACATGTTGTAGACATAATACCTCCAAATCTTCAATGCGTAAACAATGGTAGCCAACTCTAAATTATGAACGGGTTAGTTCTTCTCGTGGGGCTTCAACTGACACGAAGCATATGCGATTACCCTACCCTCCTGCATCAATACACATCCAATGCCAATCTGTGACGCATCACAATATACTATATAAGAACCCGATGCTGAAAAAAATACTAGAACTAGAGTTGTGGTCAAGGCAATCTTGATCTTCTGAAAGCTCTTCTCACACTCATCATATTACCTGAATTGAGCACCTTTCTGAGTCAACCTCGTCAAAGGAACTGTGATGGATGAAAAACCCTTTACAAAATGATGATAATAACCAGCCAAGCCTAGAACACTCTGGATCTCAGTAGCAGAAGACGGTCTGGGCCAACTCTAAACTGCCTCCACCTTCTTCGGATCTACCTTAATCCCATAACTAAACACCACATGACCCAAAAGTGCCAACTAATCAAGCCAAAACTCACACTTAGAGAATTTTGCATATAACTTCTTCTCCCTCAAGGTCTGGAGCACGATCCTTAATGTTGCTCATGATCCTCCCTGATGTGAGAACACACTAAGATGTCGTCAATTAACACGATGACGAGAGAATGAAGATATGTCTGAAACACATTTTTCATCAGGTGCATAAATGTTGCTGGGGCGTTGGTCAGCCTAAATGACATCACTAGAAACTTATAGTGACCATACCGAGTCCTGAAAGCGGTCTTCGAAACATCTGAATCCTGAATCTTTAACTAATGGTACCTTGACCACAAATCATCTTGGCGAATACTCGAGCACCATGAAGCTAGTCGAACAGATCATCAATACACGGTAGTGGGTACGTGTTCTTGACAGTAACTTTGTTCAGCTACCTGTAATCAATATGCATCCTCATAGATTCATCTTTCTTCTGCACAAGTGGAACAGGAGCACCCCAAGGCAAGACACTCTGCCGGATGAAATCCTTATCGAGCAACTCTTGAAGCTGTTCCTTTAACTCCATCAGCTCTACTGGAGCCATATGTCATGGTGGAATAAAAATGGGCTGAGTGCAGGGCACCAGGTCAATACCAAAATTGATATTTGTATTAGGCAGCCTGCTCGACAAGTCTGCTGGAATCATATCTGCAAAATCTCTCACTACCAAAACCGACTCAACAATAGGAGTATCAGCACTGATATCCCTCGCAAAGGCTAGGTATGCTTCACACTACTTCTCAACCATTTGTTGTTCCTTCAGCAAGGACACAACCTGCTAGGAATATAATCCAATGTACCCATCCACTCCAACTGCAATAACCCTAGCATAGCTAATGTCACGGTCTTGGCGTGACAATTCAGAATAGCATGATAGGGCGAAAACCAATCCATGCCCAATATCATGTCAAAATCTACCATGTTGAGCAGAAAATAGGTCAACTCTAGTCTCATAACCACTGATAGTGACAAAACATGACCGATAAACACAATCTATAACAATAGAATCTTCTACATACATGGACACATATACAAGAACACTGAAATAATCAAGAGATATATCCAAATACAGAGAAAAGTAAGTTGAAACACATGAATGGGTGGATCCCATATCAAATAAGATTAATGCATCCCTATGACAAACCGGAACAATAAATGTGATGACAAAATCACATGCGACAACCTCTGTCCAACAAGGAAAAGCATAGAAACGAGCCTGGCCTCCCCTTCAAGGGTGACCTCTACCCGACGCTCCACCCATAGCTGGCGGTGTAGATGGAGCAACAACTGGAGCAGCCACCATGTTGTGTGAACCTTGTAGACCCTGTAGAATCTGTGGAGCCTGTGTAGTCTGTGGAGGTACATCCCTCCTAAGCCTGGGACATTCCCTCACCATATGTCTGGTATCAACACACTCGAAAAAAGCTCTCCGTGGGCGAGGCTGCTGAATCTTACTCTGGCATGGTCGGCTGCACTAATTACTGAAGACACCCCGTGAAGGAGGTGAACTGGAAAGTGGCTGTGCATAATGGGCGACCTAAGACCTGATAATAGCTGGAGCACTACGATTAGATGGAACTGATAAATGAACTGGGTGGCTCACATACCCCCTGCCATGACGGGCTGAAACTATAGTGTTGGCACCGCTAAATCCCCCAGGACCTCAAGGCCTTTTGGCCAACCCGTCCTCCCTCTCTCGGCCTTGCATACCCTCCATCCTCCGAGCGATCTCTACAACTTACTAAAATGGAGTATTTGTCTCCAATTCCCGAGCCATAATGACATAAGACCATAACTGAGCCCCTCGATGAATCAGCGGGCTTGCTCTCTGACTATAGAAACCAAAGCATGTGCATGTCGGGGCAACTCACCGAATCTCTCTAGAACATATCCGAAGACTTAGTCCAAGTGAGTGTGGTTGCATCAACTAGCCTACCCTCCTCGTAAGCCTATCACCATCGATACGCTGCTCCTGATAGCTGAAATATAGTAAAAGCAACTCTGTTCACTTCCACAATACCCATGGTGCGGAGAATGCGGTGACACCTCTCTAGAAAATCTTGCGCATCATCAATAACTGCGCCACTGAAGGTAGGAGGACCATACTTCTCGAGCCTCTCAAGTTCTCCTCTAATCTTTCGCAGATGCCTCTAGCTTGACCTTAGGTTGAGTCTGAATAACGGGTTGTGCTGGAAAAACTCTCGGAACCTGATCCACATGGACCTACTACTCTGGAGTGCGGGCTGCGAGAGTCTGAGTTCCTCCCCCAATCTGACATGTAGTTAGAGCAACCAAGATCAATCACACCAAAGCAAAAGTACAAAACATGCTCAAGAAGTGTGCTAGGTTCTCCTGGTGTCCTGGGGTAACAACAGGCCCTCGGGTGTTTGTCCCCCAACTGGAGCTGCTGGTGGCTCCTTTATCGCTACTTGGGTAGAAGCTCTAGCTGCCACAAATGCCCCTCCTTGGTCACTACCCTGGCCCCGGCTTCTCGCGACTCTAGTTGGGGCGCGGGTGTGTGATCATATGATCAAACAGTGAGTGTCCTCACCATCTGTGAGAGAATAGAAAGACAAAGGCTCATATTTCGAAATCAACAAATTTGCACGACAAGGAATCAAAGAAGTGGAATTTTCCTAATAGTTCCGCGGCCTCTCGAAGATAAGTACAGAGGTGTTCATACCGATCCGCAAGACTCTACTAAACCTGCTTATGCTTCGTAACACCTATAAACCTGGCTCTGATACAAACTTGTCACGACCCCAAATTCTCACTGTAGAATGTTGTGATGGCACCTAGTCTCTAGAACTAGGTAAGCGTAACATACGAGGCAATTTAAGAGAAATAATGACTAAGAACATTAAATTAACTGATAAATCTCCTAGTATATTTAATATTGAATAGCAATCACAAAATTTTCCCAAAACTGGTGAAACTGAGTCATAAGCTCCAAGAAGTACACTAGAAGTCTCAAATACAATACTATTTGATGTGAAAATAAACAGTAGAAAATACTAAAGTAGAAGGTGACTCCGAGGCCTACAGACGTCAGGCAGGTATACCTTGAAGTCTCCGAAATATCAAATCCATTCACTGGTATCCAGCACGAGCTGAGGTACCTGGATCTGCACAAAATTGTGCAGAAGCGTAGAATGAGGATGCCAAAACGGTACCTAATAAATATCAAGCCTAACCTTAACAGAGTAGTGATGAGGCCAGGTCAAGACACCTAATAGAAAAAATAAATCTAAATTGAATATGATATAATCGATTAACGGAAAGCAAAGGAATAAATTACAACAAAGCAGCACAATGATGTAAGGATAGCAATGAATATTCAAGCAATAAAAGACAACAATAATGAGCATATGATAAGAACAACAAGTAATCAAATACAGTCAAATACAAGTAAACAATGAAGGAATAACAATAATTGTTCAATCAAGAAGCCTTTTCAACATAGAATGTACAACAATAATCACAACTGAGGCACCACACCTCATATCCACATTTCACAATTTACAATCACAATCTTCTTTATATCGCCGCGTGAGCTTTGCATTTATATTTTTAAAATAATTTTTCCCGAAATAGCTACACGCGCTTTAGCCCCCTTATCTCACCGCGTGGTTTCAAGCTATTCCCTTACTAACAACATGCATATCAATCCCATCTTATCTCGTCGTATGCACATCAACCCCTATCCTTATACCACCACATGCGAATCAATATCACAACACAATAATCAACTCGCAACAGACATGCCCATATGTCACAACATTATCAAAATCAAGAATACCAATGCTACCACACCACAGAGACCACGGCTCAACGACAATGTGTACAAAAATTTCAATAACAATTGAACGAAGACAACTCAACAAGGAAGGATATCTCAATAATCAATAACATCAACCACAATGTGTCAATAGCTTTCACAACTACAACTTCAATAACTCAACAATGAAGGTATCCCCGTGAAATGGCAACTTCAAATTCAACTTCATAACATAATCTTAACAATGAAAGAGATAGCACAAAATAGCAACTACGTAGAAAGGCATGAGAATAACTTAACAACGAAGAGATATCATGTAATAACAACTTCAAAGAAGGATTAATAGACAATAAAAGAGGTAACATGTAATGAAAACTTCAAATAAGAATAATCAACAATAAAAGAGGTAACATAACAACAAAAGAGATAACAACTTCAATCAAAGCATATAAGTGTAAACTTCACAATAAAAGATATAACATGATATGAAAAATTCAATTAAATGCATCAAAGAAGCCTAGGAATCTAAACCGGTTGAATGTCACATATAAGCCCATGTAAACACTCGCCACCTCGTGTACACATCTTCCACATAATTCAAATAAGACAATCAACTCAAATCCTAAGGAGTAGGTACGCCACACAAAGTTAAGCTAGATACTTACCTCAAACAAGCTAAATCACACCAATTAATAAGCCCTTCCCCCACAAATCTCACGGCTCGAATCTAGCCAACATAACTTAATACCATAATTACAAGCCGTAAGAAGCAATTTCGGATAATAAAGTTTTAATCTTTAATGAAGCTTAAAAAGTCAGCTTTAAAGGTCAACCCCGAGCTCGCACCTCGGAACCCGACCAAACTTATAAATTTCGAACACCTATTTCAATACAAGTCTAACCATACAAAACTGTCCAATTTCAAACTCAAATCGACCCTCAAATCTTCAAATTATGATTTAGGAAAGTTCTTAAAAAAAATTTCAATTTCACCGATTCAAATCACTAACTAAATGATAAAAACAAAGATGGAATAATAAATAATGAAAAAATCCGAGTCAAAAACACTTACCCAGATCCAAATCGTGAAAATCCCTTTTTAAAATATCCCAAAACTGACCTCTATAAGTCAACGTAGTAAATGAAAAATAAAACCTGATCCTGCCTATTTCTGCCCAGGCATTCAATATATGTGGGCTAACAGTAGCATCAACAAAAAAATCATCGCAGATGTGGCTTCCACTTATAGCCAAGGACTTCCACTACTGCGTGCAAAAGGGCGCACGTGTGCTCTCGCTTCTGTGCGAAAATCCCCGCACTTGCAGTTCCTTTCCAACAGCCCAAAATACGCATCTGCGGAGCACTTCCCGTTTTTACGGTTGCACACCTACACACCCTTGTCCTCATCTATGGACACAGCTTACCTAGCCCAAACTCCCATATGCGGCCAACTAGCCGCTTCTGCGGCGCCGCACCTGCAGCCCAACTATCGCAGGTGCGAATGCACCAGCTCTCAGCAGGCTTCAAGAATCCTCCAAGTCTCCAATTGGTCCGAAATCAGCCCGAAATACACTCGGGGCCCCCAGGATCCCATCTGAACATACCATCAAGTCCCAAAAAATAACACGAACCTACTCGATGTCTTAAATCACGCAAACAACATCAAAAATATGAATTGCATCTCAATTCAAGCCTAATGAACTAATTAACATTTCCAAATTCATAGCATGCGCCGGACAAGCCTAAACAACTCCGAATGACCTCAAAATATGCAAGTTTCAAAAGACACAACATACATATACCAACTCCCGAAATTACAATTCGAACCGGATATCAATGAAGTCACCCCTTGGTCAAACCTCTCAACCTTCCAAACCTTTAATTTTTTAAATTTCGCCAAATAGCACTAAATCAACTTATGGACCTCCGAATTAGCATTCGAACATACACGTATGTCCAAAATCACCATAAGAAGCTATTGGAACCATCAAAACTCCATTTCCGAGTCATCTTCACTCAAGTTAAACTCCGGTTAACTCTTGCAACTAAGGCATTCAACCAAAGGACTAAGTGTCCCAAATCGATCCAAAACTCATCCGAAACAAACCAATCACCCCGGCAAGTCGTGTAATCACAAATAAACATAGAAGAGACACTAAATGGGGAAACGGGGCTAGAATACTCAAAACGGTCGGTCGGGTCTTTATGCTCTCTCTCTTTCTCTCTCTCTCTCCCTCTCTCTCTCAAACCTTCTTTTTATAGCCAAAAAGGTTGTGTAGGCATGGTTCATATCCTATGCATGGAGGCTGGAGGCCTCGCCTTCTCCATGAGCAACTTTGTTGAAATGGCTATGGAACGTCACTATGACGACCCGGCCAGTCGTCTCATGAGTTACCGCTCTGTTTTTCCCATTTTTTGCCTCATTATACCTTGTTATCCGTGTTTTATGTGCCCGAGTTGACTAGTTTGCATTCAGAGTGAATTTGGCAAGAAATGAGACACATAGTCTCTTTTAAAAAGGTTTAAGTTGTAAAAGTCAACTGGATGTTGACTTACGAGTTAGAGGGCTCGGATGTGAGTTCTGATGGTTCGGTTAGTTTCGAGGGGTGATTTATGACTTAGGAGTGTGATCGGAATTGGTTCTTGAGGTCCCGAGTACAATTAGGCTTGAATTGGTGAAGTTAGAATTTTGGCGATTTTCGGTTGTTAGGCGAGATTTTGATCCGAGGGTCGGAATGAAATTCCGACAGTTGTTGTAACTCCGTTATGTCATTTGGGATGTGTGTGCGAAATTTCATGTCATTCGTACATGGTTTGATTGGGTTTTGATTAAAAGAGTAACTTAGAAGATTTTGGAATTCTTAGGCTTGAATCCGACGTGAATTTGGTGTTGAGAGGTTGTTTTGAGCGTTCCGAAGGTTGGAACAAGTTTGAATAGTGTAATGAGATATGTTGGCATGTTGGGCTGAGGTCCCAGAGGCCTCGGGTGAGTTCTAGGTGGTTGAACGGACAAATTCATTGTTGGAAAAAGTTGTAGAAAACCAGAGTCGAGAATGCGGTCGCATTTCTCAAATGCGGACCGCATATCTCACAATGAGATCGCAAACCCAGGCAGATTTCTAGGCAAAAATTCATGTCAAGAATGCGGTCAGGAATGCGGTCGCATTTCCACAATGCGGACCGCATATCCACCACACTAAAACCGCAGATCAAGATAGATTTCTGGACAAAAACCAATGTCGAAAATGCGGTCAAAAATGCGGTCGCATTCTTGACATGCAGACCGCAAACCATGCCTCACATGAACTGCGATGAAGGCTAGGGTTACAATATGCGATGGTCGCGCCCAAAATGCGGACCGCATATCTGTTAAGCGATAGATATGCGATCGCGTTTTAAACCCAACTGGTGCGTTTTGTCTCGATTTTTGACCCCTTTATAAATAGAAACCAGTGCCCATTTGCTATGCAAAAACCCATTGTCGTTACCCACGAAGAGAAACACCTCCAAACACCATAAATCACGGGAAATCAACCTCAAAACTATATCCAAAGGGGACTTTCTTGGACAAATTCTTAAAGGAAGGAGTTTTGGCCATCTTGAACATAAGTGGAGCCAAAGAACTCGGATTTAAGCGAATGTTGGGGCGATTGTTGGAGGATTTTTAAGGGAAACATCGGGGTAAGTGTTCTTAACTCAACCTTGGTCAAATTTCTCCGGTATATCGCTATCTTTAGTATATAATTGGTTATTTAAGTGGGAAAATCTGTGAAAAACCCTTAAGTTTAGATTTTAAGACTTGGAGGTCGGACCGATGCCGGAGTTCGATAAATATTCGTATGGTTGAACTCGTTAGGAGGTAAGGAACCGTTGATGTGAAAATTTCTGAACTTTGAGAAGTGGGCCCAGTGCTCGGATTTTGCTAATTTTGTAATTTCTTGATATTCTTCGGTTGTTTCGCTTGGGCTTTGTTCCCTCAGTGTACTGTGACATATTAGTTCTGATTTTGGATTGATTCGACACGCGTGGAGGCCAATTCGAAGGGCAAAGGCGTCACGGGCTAGAGATTTAGCCTGTTCGAGGTGAGTAGTGATTCTAAATGATGCTATGAGGGTTTGAAACCCCGAATTGCACATCGTAGTGCTATATTGAGGTGAGGCACGCGCTCGATGATGAGCGTGGGGTCGCTTACTACTGGGGATTGTGACTTGGTCCATCCCGATTTATGATTTTACTACGCACTTGGTTGAAACTAACTCGTTATCATCTTGATTTGGGCTGATTGCCGTATTTGGGCTTCGTGCCAATTGTTTGAACCCTTCGGGGATTTTTATCACTGTATCCTCACTATTTGATTCATTACTTGAAACTCAGTCATGCTGTTTTCCACTGTTTTACAACTCAGCCATTTTTACTCAGTTTTGAGATTTAAATAATATTTTAAATGATGTTTTGGGCTGAGAACTACTATTTTACTATGCCCGAGGGGCATGTGATGATTTTCTAACTGGGTGCGGCCGAGGGCCAATGTGAGGTTTTACCGAGTGATATGAGGCCGAGGGCCTGGGATACTATATATGCCACGAGGTGGCTTGTGATTAATAATGAGGTCGAGGGCCTGAGATACTATATATGCCACGCGGTGGCTTGTGATTAATAATGAGGCCAAGGGCCTGAGATACTATACGTGCCACGAAGTGGCTTGATTGATATGAGGCTGAGGACCTAGATATATGCTACGAGGTGGCTTGATATAGCGCCTGGGCCGTAAGGGGCCCCTCCCGGAGTCTGTACACCCCCAGTGAGCGCAGGGTACCCATTGTGATGTGAAATATAGCCCGAGGGACTGATATTGTGATTTGAAACATAGCCCGAGGGGCTGATGTTGTACCATGTGATATGCTCGAGGGGCTGATGTTGTACCATATGATATTGAGCCCGAGGGGCGTGTTTTAAATGATACTGAACCCGAGGGGCGATTTTCTATCTTTTTTTTAGTTCACATGTTTATACTTGCTGAAAGGAGATTTTACTTGAATTTCTTACTAATTTACTGTTTGCGAAAGATGTTTTAAATGCTTCATTATGGAATGCCTTGTGCTTTGTGCGTTTTCTTGCTTTCAGTCGTTATTTATGCTTATTACTCACTGATTTGGAGGTACTCACATTACTCCCTGCACCATGTGTGCAGATTCAGCCGTTGTTGATTCCGCCCCGGAGTACTGATTTCTTCTGTCCAGGCCGTGATTCAGAAACTATGAGGTAGTTGTTGGCATCCGTAGCCCCGTATCTCCATTACCTTGCTATTTCCACATTTATCGAACAATTGTGCCAAATGTTGTGTGCGTGTGTATATATATATATATTAGACTGGCAGTAGGATCCATAGTTGCTCATGACTTTATGACACCCCGGTTTGGGCTGTAGTCGGGATGGTTAGCTATATTTTCTGCGCATGATTGATATAAAACTATGCTTGTGTTGTTTCTTGTTAATTAACTGCTTAAAATGAGATTTAGTTTGAATTGGCTGGCCTTGCCTTCACGAGAGGCGCCATCACGACCGGGTTCGGGGTTAGGGTCGTGACAGTCACTGTCACGACCCAATTTAGGATCACGACCAGCACTTAGGAGCAAGTGCCCCAAGTTAGCCTCATCGGTATTTTATAGAAAATCAGATAGAATTTTTCCTGTTTTAGGACTATCTAAGATATTCTTGTCTCATAAATAAACGACAACCAACAAACCAAAAATAACTTTTCACCAATATGACCAACCTTTTCAACATAATAAAACTAAATCCATCTCAAAAAGGCATAATGAAAGTGTAATACTAGTAACTAATCCATATTATCAAATGAATACTCATGACACACACACAAGCCAGGTTTTCAATACCTTCCAGACCCAACCCAAATTCTCTCCGTACAAGGCGACTGAAGTGAACAAATCCTTCGCCGATTTCAGATGCCCGATTCTCTGCCATCGTCTAGTGGAAAACCACTGGACCAGTCCCAAAATCTTCGTCTTGCCAGTGCGCATCATCTCCCACAAACAGCACCTCAAAACAAAATCCCAATTGACACAGATTTGCAGAATCGCAGAAGGATAACTGTAGCACAAAATTGCCTGGGAGTTCCAAATAATTCCTCGATTGTTCCTGGGCCAAATCGAGTCATTCCAAGTGCAGGAGTCTCTTCTCCAACCTCATTCCGACCTCTCCTTCAAAATGTGAAAGATTCCATTGTTGAAATCAACACCTTCGATTAACGAAACTGTCTAGAAATGCAATAGTTGGTCATGCATGATATTCTGCTAAACCAAATGGCTCAAGACCAATGACAAAAGATTCCTGATGTCCAGGAGACTATTTCCCCCTCCACAATTCCAATTTTTGATAAATCAATTTCCACAATATTCCAAAAGGAGAACCTGACAATGTCAAGCACCCCAGATGTTCGACGAAATGCCAGTGACACTGTAACAACTCAACTGTGCAATCATAACCCTCCTCAATAATCTCAAGGTCATAAGGAAACTAGTCGTCAATAAAAAGTACAAGAATTGCATCAAAAAGTTGATGATCAATTTTTTCCCACTCTCACTGGAATGCAGCAAGTTGACATTGTTGGTGTGATACCTCAGTAATTATATAAGGCTCACCTGTTGTCCCAGGCAACTTCAATGATAGCAAATCCCATAATGCATGCCTCTACAAGTACTAGTAAAGGTGTTAGCCCAGTGGCTATTACAGAAGAAACGCAACCTGCTCAGCAACAGCAGCAGCTGCAACCAGATATTGTCATTTGTGATGCTGATAAGCACACTAAGACACAACCATCAACTTCAATTCAAGTCCCCATCAAGATCTCCTCTAACTTTGATAAGAAAAAACAGTCCAAGAAAGGCACAAATCCACCAGCACCTCAAGCAGTCACAGCAGCACCTCAAGCAGTGCCAGCTATCAGCAAAGCTCAAGCACCTAGCACCTCCACCAAATCCAAGACTCGATTCAGTAACCCCCCTCCTCCCCCTACTGTCATCCAGTCCTATGCCACAATATTGAGAGCTACACACGAAGCAGAAATCACCCCACTTCAATTCACCCCACTTGTTATTACTACAAAGCAAGGGAGGCCAGCAGTGATACTCAAAAGGGAGGACTACATGGTCAAGTATGCAGATAGATGCAAATTCACAGTGATAGGGAAATTTTTAACACCATGCCTAGAATGGAAATAATTAGAAAGAGCTTCGTAGCCCAAACTAAACTCAGAGGAGGGGTCAAGATAGCTCATTTCAATGACAGAACTGTATATATAGACCTTGATAATGAGTACGATCATACCACAGTATGGACCAAGAAATATATATGTACATACAGGGTTAAATGATGAAACTGGAAGCATTGAATCCAGCATTCAAGCCTAATGAAGATACACCAATTGTTCCTATATGGATAGTCATCCCTGAACTGCCATGGCATCTCTATTATGTGGAAATATTGACTCCACTATTATCACCTATTGGTAAAGCTCTGTTCTTGGACCTTGCTTCATTTCAAAAAACCACAGGTAGTGTTGCAAAGATCAAAATACAGGTTGATCTCACCAAAGATCTGGCTATTCATGTCTGGCTTGGATATGATGAGGATGTCAATGGAGAAGGTCAATGGCTCCAGATCCAATATGATAATCTCCCTGAGTATTGCACCTACTGTAGACATTCACTTCAAGCCTGTCAAGTCAAGCTAAGAGAGGAGGAAAATCAAAGAAGAAAGGAAGAAACATCAGCTGCAGAGAAGGAACCACATATCACAACCTTAAGTCACACCAAAGACAATCAGTTCAGGGGTAATCAAAAGCCCAGACACCAACACCACAATACAAATGAGACAGCAAAGGAGCAGATTATTAACCAAAAATCAGAGGAACACCAAAAGAGCAAAGAACACCAAATTTCAGGAGATACACCAGCACAAGATGAATGGCAAACACAGAAAAAGAAGCATTTCAAAGGTAACTCCCAAGCCAGCAAGAAGCAACAAAAAATGTATATACCAAAGCAAGCTGTAACACAGCCTGTTGCTGTTGCACCCACACATGAAACCATCAAAACTATACAGCCTCTTCTATTTCATTATCTCCTATGTATTATGTCAGTTGTGTATTGATGTCAGCTTTGATTAGTCTTGTGGTCTGTGTTGTGTGACTCAGTTGTCCTTTGTTAGTGATCTCTTAATGTGAGACAGCAGTTATCTCCCCCTTGAGTTGTATAATCCTGCCTTCATTAGGTGGATTGATCATTTTCCCTGTTTGTTTTCTGTTCTCAATTAGGCTGTTTATGGATTGATTATTAGCTTCCTTTCCTCCAGAGTTCTGATCAGCAGGATCTTTGAGCTTTGGCTTTGTGTGAATATTGGGCAGACTCACTTCCAATGTTGTGATCTCATTGTTGGTTACTGAAACATCCTTATATTTGTGCTTGCTTTTAGGGTCTTCCATTTTGCCTTGTTGCTTTGCCTTACCATTTATACTTTGTACATTTGGTTCTTCTTCTTCATCAGTTGAATCTTCATCACTTCCCATTCCATCTGGTACTATTTCTTCTTCTGATCCTTCTTCTACTTGTTCACTTCATAGCTTGCCTTCACTGAGTTGAATTCTGTCAGTCTCATTCACCTCAAGTATCAGGTTCTCTTGGAATGATTAGTTTGTTGTGGCATTATTGACAGAGGCCTCGTTGACCCAATGTCCTGTTGATTCTTTGATTTCAGTAGCTAGTGCTTTGTCTCCACTTCCATTTACCTCTGCTTGTGACTTAGTAGTGTGTAGTGGCTTGCTAGTTCCTGGACATGAAGTTAACTATGTTGCCATTGAGGCATGCGTACTTCCTCTCATTGCTTCTTCAACTACAATCAGTTGATTATGTTCATTCTCTCTGTTTTGTTCCATTTCCAGTTCTACAAACTTTTTGTTTGTCTGAACTTTTGGCATGTCTGTATTAGCTTATTTTAATGCCAATCTGTCTTTGGATTGCTCTGCTATTTGTTTGTCTTTGTCTTTGTTTTGGATTCGGTTTACCTCCTTCCATTGTAAACATGTGTTGCCAACAACTTTACCATTTGATAGGATCATGAGAGGTGGTACTTCTTTTGCTTTTTCCTTAGTTTTCTGCCTTTCACCAGAGTTTCCATTCAGTAGTTCAGGATGAAGCTTCCAACATTCTAACATGTCATGGCCCTGGAGCTTGCACTGTTTGCAGTATTTGGGTATGAAATCATACTGAACTTTAACCGGTTCAGTTCTTATGCTCCCTGTGACTTCATTTTCAATATCCATACGAACTTTCTTTGGTAATTCTGTCACCAAATCGACTAATACCTTGACTCTTGCACAGCTTGGACGGGTTTTGTTGATTGTTGCCATATCTACATGCAATAGCTTTCCAACTGCTGAGGCTAAAGAAAAGAAACATTTAGTAACAAAATAAGTAGGCAGCAGATTAGGGAATTAAATCCAAGCCATTGCTTTGGACGTTTCCTCTACTTCTTTAAATTTGGCGTCATAAATCAAGGTCCTCATCTGATACTCGTATCCATCTTTTGCCTTTAGATAGTATACTGCCTTCGATGTAAAGTTAATGCAGTCTTGCCAGAGCGTCAATTGAATTAGTACATGCCTATCTCTGAGTAGTCCAATGTTACAATCGCCTTTAATTCCACACTGAGAAGGAATTAATCTACACAGCTCTTGAATATCAGGCCACCCGTAGGAGAATTTACCAATTACCGCATATTGAAGAACTTCTATTATGTTCATTCTATCAACTTCGGCCTCTGTAAACTTGACAAAGGGCTGACCTTGCAAGAATGTTGCTCTTTTAAAACGTATTCGCTCGATTTGGGCTGTCGAACTAGGGTTCACTATTGGGGGCGAGTTTAGGGTTGAAGGTCGGAGTAAGTGACTGTAATCTAGGGGTTTTTGACTGGTTGTAGCTGTGGTGGGGTGTTGGGAAGTGGGAAGAGGAGGTTCGCCAGCCGGCGGCGCACCGGCCGGCATCGCCATGGCTCGCGATAAGCTTCTCGTGTTCGTCGCCTCTCTCTCTCTCTCTCTCTCTCTCTCTATTCTCGTTTTTGATTATATTCCACTACTCTATCGTTAATTTCTTTATTTAATTAAGGAAATAAGTTGAGAAATTGG
>MCJB01039964.1:9570-26806 GCA_002018475.1 Nicotiana obtusifolia | reverse complement strand
GGGGGGGGGGAAGTGTTGAGTTCTTAGACTGAATTTTGGGGCTTTCATTGAGATTTTGGTATCACATTTGAGAAATTTGGTATGGGTATACTCGTGGTTGAATGGGTGTTCAGATTTTGGTGACTTTTACCCGATTGTGAGACGTGGGCCCAGATCGACCATTTGGGGCGATTTTTTAATTCTTTGCTAAAGCCATAGTTTCATACTTTAAATTAGCTTCTTATAGTCATAGTTATAGTATGTAATTGTTTTGGCTCGATTCGAGCTGATCGGAGTTTGAAAACCGATGCAAATGTCTTCTTATTGATTGATTGAGCGAGGTTTGAGGTAAGTGACTTGTCTAACCTTGTGAGGGGAAAGTTCCCCTTTGGATTTGGTACTATTACGGTATTTACAATATGTGAAGGCCGTGTAAGCGAGGTGACAAGTGCGCACTCGGTCTAAATGTTGAAAAATCTGATTTTTGCTAAGTAGTTCCTTTTATTCCCTTAATTGAGTTACTCTACCACGTGTAGTCATCATGTTTAGCCTAATGTCACATGTTTACGTGTCTTATCTCTTACTTGCAATTTGTGCAACATGCTTAGTTGAATTACCTGCTTCCTTGATTTTGTATTCAGTCTTTAACTATAGTATTCATTGTTGTAATTTCATTGTCCCTATGGTTATGTGTTGCATACTTACTTTTGGGACTACGAGGCGGCACCTCGGGAGCGCCCCTCTCGTGTATTTACTTTTGGTACTACGAGGGGGTACCTCAGGAGCGCCCCTATTGCATAGTTAATTTTGGGACTACGAGGCAGTACTTCGGAAGCTCCCATGTTGTATATTTACTTTTGGGACTATGAGGCGGTACCTCGGGAGCGCCCTTATCGTGTATTTACTTTTGGGACTATGAGGCGGTACCTCGGGAGCGCCCCTGTCGTTTACCTCTATTTGCTGTGTTGTCGTTTTTGTTGTTTTTGTTTTTTCTTAACTGGTAAGAATCTTGTTTTCCCTCACCTGTTGTAGTTGTCTTCTTGAATCCCGTGTTGTTACTTTTTTGTAAATCCTCATTGTTCACTTCTCAGTCATTTCATTATATTATTATATCTTCTGCCTTGCCTCATATTATTTCTAGTAGGGCCCTGACCTGAACTCGTCACTACTCTACGGAGGTTAGGGTTGGCACTTACTGGGTACCTTTGTGGTGTACTCATACTACACTTCTGCACATATTTTTGTGCAGATCCAGGTACTGATTACCCGACTAAGTACCAGTGAGCTAGCCCCTATGTGGAGACTTCAAGGTACATCTGCCAGCGTCCGCTGACCTCGGAGTCCCCTTCTATCTTTATTATGTTGTTTCCTCATTCCTCGTTCCTCATTAGACTCTGATGTATAGAGATATTTAGTATTTTTTTCTCTTTAGAGCTTGTGACTTATTTCTACTGGATTTTGGGAGTTGTAACTATTTTGTATCAGAACTTTATTTATTTCAGATGACGAGGTTTGAGTTTCAGCTTATATTCAGTTATTCCGCATTATTATAAGGCTTACCTAGTCTTAGAGACTAGGTGCCCTCACGACATCCTACGGAGGGGAATTGGGGTAGTGACATATAGTCAGTATAAATCTCACAAGTTCACCATATAGGCAATGCCTCCAAATTTTAAAGCAAATACCACTACAGTCATCTCGAAATCATGTGTAGGATAGTTATGCTCGTGCTTTTTCAACTGTCTCGAAGCATAAGCTATAACATGTCCTTTTTTCATTAGAACACATCATAATCTCACCCTCGGGGCATCACAGAATACCGTAAATCCTTTAGATTCCGATGGTAAGGCTAATATTGGTGTGGTTGTCAGACACATTTTGAGTTTTTTAAAGCTTTGCTCACATTCTTCTGTCCACTGAAACTTTGCATTTTTTTGTGTTAGCTTAGTTAGTGGTACTACTATTCTAGAGAAATCCTGCACAAAATGC
This sequence comes from Nicotiana obtusifolia, assembly GCA_002018475.1. Classification (NCBI taxonomy): domain Eukaryota; kingdom Viridiplantae; phylum Streptophyta; class Magnoliopsida; order Solanales; family Solanaceae; genus Nicotiana; species Nicotiana obtusifolia. Next base: position 24,838 of record MCJB01039964.1, on the reverse strand, counting down.
CTGTAATAGCCTACTAAGCCAAAAACGTTACGAATCGCTGTATTTGAAGTAGGTCTGGGCTGTTTTTGACATAACTTCTATCTTCTTAGGATCTACCATAATTCTATCTTTGGATACAGCATGCCCTAGAAATGCTACTTAGTCTAGCCAAAGTTCGCACTTTGAGAACTTAGCATAAGCCGATGTTCTCGCAATGTCTGCAACACAATCCTCAGATGATTCTCGCGTTCTTCTTGGATAAGAAAATATATCAGGATATCATCAGTAAATGCTATTACAAATCTATCCAGAAACGACTTGAACACTATATTCATTAAATCCATTAACGTAGGTGGAGCATTAGTCAGTCTGAAAGGTATCACAAGAAAATCATAGTGCCCATATCAAGTGCCGAAAGCAGTCTTAGAAATATCTTCATCTCTTATTCTAAGCTGATGATAACCAAACCGGAGGTAAATCTTTGAAAAGTGGGCAGCTCCTTGTAACTGATGAAACATGTCATCTATACGAGGCAAAGGATATTTATTACATATTGTTATCTTGTTCAATTGTCTGTAGTCAATGCACATCTCAGAGATTCGTCTTTCTTCTATATGAACAATATTAGTGCATCCTATGGTGAAACACTAGCTCTGATAAAACCCTTATCTAACAAATCCTGGAACTGTTGCTTTAACTCCCTCAACTCTGTTGGTGCCATCCGATATGGGGGTATTGATATGGGTTGTGTATCAAGTGGAAAATCAATACCAAAGTATATTTCTCGTATTGGAGGTAATCTTGGTAAATCCTCAAGAAATACATCAGAAAATTCTCTCACTACTGGTACACTTTCCAAACTAAAGGCTTCCTCACTTGTGTCTCTTACCATAGTTATGAGACCCAAGCAACCTTTCTTCAAAAATCGTTGGGCCTTCATAAAAGAAATAACATTACCAATCTCCAGAACCTGGCCCCTTTTAGGACAAAACTAGGTTCGTTCGGTATTTGAAACTTAACTATCGTTGCATGGCAATCGACGATTGCATATAAAGATGATAACCAACCCATTCCCGTCTGCATGCCAAAGTTAATCATATCAAGTACAACACGGTCAGCTAGAGGATCTCTACCATCAACCCAAATCTGACAAGCACGATACACGTATTCAGCTAATGGAGACCCTTCAACAAGAGTAGTGACTAGAAAGGATCATTCAATAGCTCAGGCTGTCTACCAAACCTCAAAGCAAAGTATGAGGACATATAGGAGTGAGTAGATCCCGGATCAACCAATGCAAGTGCATCAAATGAACAAACAGTTAGAATACATGTAACCACAACATTCGAGTCATGAGCATCCTGTCTAGTAAGTGCATAAACTCTTGCCTGATCTCCACGAGGAACTCTTGTAGGGATACCTCCTTATTCCTGAAAGTTTGAGTCTATGCTAGTGCTTGTGTTTGTAAAGTAGCCTGAGGAGCTGAACTTCCACCCTGAGTACACACCAATGCCTCTGTTACATTCAATAACCTTGTCACTGTGTCTATAGGTAAGGTAACAATAGGTACAACAGGTGGCAGTGATGGTGGAGCGCCCTGAACTCCCTGTTCTTGCAATTGATCTGGCATAGAAGCTTAAGGTTAACCCATGTTCACGACTTCAGGTTAAGGAGCGGCCTGTCTTCTAGTCTGAAAGCCCCAACTTGACTTGGGTAGTACCACGTCCAGCAGACGAGGGTGTGCATGTCCTAGCCATCTGCGAAAGAAATACTCCAAAGTCAATCTCATGTTATCTTAAACGGACAATTAAGGAATGAAAGAAAGAAAAACATCCCACATGTTCAGTAACCTTAAGATCATAAGTATGGGCGCCTACATACCCATGAACCGGACACTACTAAACATTGCTCCATGACTCTAGACTTAAAGCCTAAGCTCTAATACCAACTTTATCACGACTCGATTTAGGATTACGACTGGAACTTAGGAGCAAGTACTCAAAGTAAGACTCATCGGCATTTTACAAAAAATCGAACAGAGTTTTCCCTATTTTAGGACTATCCAAAATAATTCATGTCTCATAAATGAACAACAACCGACCAATATTCACCTAAACCTATCACAATCATCATTAACTAACCAAAAATAGGTTTTCACCAATATTACCAATCATTGCAACATAATAAAACTAAATCCATCTCAAAAAGGCGGAAAGAAAGTGTAATACTAGTAACTAGTCCATACTAACAACTGAATACTCATGACACCAATAAAATAATTATAGAGCAACTCTATGAGTTCAAAAGGAAAGACAATAGCAAATAAATAAAACTCTTCGCCCACCCGAACGAGTGCGAGGCTCACCAGGAACTATCAACTAATTAACAAAATCCTCGCTCGCGTCAACTACTATCTCTATTAAAAAAAAATTAACGGGGAGTGAGTCGCTATCTCAGTGAGTAATAACATTAAACCACAACGAATTTTAATTAGGGACAAGTCAAAAATCATTGTAGTATATTAAACATAAATTATCGTAAGAATGCCCTTTTAGAAACAATAAACAATAATCAGTCTCATATTGCATTTCCTGTAACAAAATCAATTTAATAACTTGGTGATAAACTTGGTAAGCACTGTGTCTTATCAAATCTTTATGTTTGGGAGAGTTACAAGAAAGAATCATGTAATAGGTGGAACTGTGGACTTCTTTGCAGGAAGTCAAATGTAACGGTAGTCCCTACTCGAGGGAAATCGGTAACTGTATGCTAGTTCTACCTTACCACTAACGAGAGCTGTAACGGTAATCAATAATCCACAATTTTACAAGGTGCACCAGGTCTAACGAACCCGCCGTTAGCTATGGTATCCTTTCAAGTCTCCTCTAATTTATACATGTCTTTATAATCAATCAATACTCGTATAAAAATTCAATCATGTAATCTCATTTGATAACAGTAAGTTCAAGTAACGGTAAAAATATCTTGTAACAACGAGAATATTTAAGACAGCAGTAATCATCTCAAATAACTGTTTCGCTATCATATAGAGTAAAGGACTTGTCCCACATGCTATTTCAAAATAATTGATAACATATTCATATTAAAAATCATGTGCAAATCATGCAAGTTGTGAAAACACAAATTGTAGTAAGGTTACTACTCTCCTCTTGATGCCTACTAGCCAAAACTCGACTTCTATCAATCCAAATGCTCAATTTGTGTGGAATCTATAAATCAATATAAGTCTGGTGTTACTACCCATCAACTCCATAATTCATTTTCTAAAATATCTATCGCAATTTAATTCTCCTTTTCTATTCTCAAATCTTTCCAACTTCTTACTAGTATTCTGGGAGATGCAGGGGAATAGTTAACAATAAGGTTATACTCCCATATCCCTTTAATAGTTTTATATAGGCACAACAGATTAAGTTAGCACCTTGTCACATCCCCAATCTTCCTCCGTAGAATATCGTGATGGCACCTAGTCTCTAACACTAGGTAAGCCTAACATATATGAAGAAATAACAGAAATAATAAAAGAACTTCAATCTCTTCAATCTGGGGTAGTACATCACCATATGACGAGTATCACCACACTCGAAACAAACTCTCGGAGGACGTGGCTGCTAAAACTGGCTCGGGGCTGGTCGGCTGGATTGACTGCTAAAAGCAACCCGTGCAGGAGGTGCACTAGAGAGTGGCGGTGCATAATGGGCAACGTGAGACCTCATAGTAGCCAGGGTACCAGTGGAAGCTGGAAATGCTGAATGAACTGGACGGCTCACATAGCATCTATCATGACGGGCTGCAATTGGGGCACAGGCACCACTATATCCGCTAGGATCTTGAGGCCTCTTGGCCTCCCTGTCCTCTCTCTCTCTCTCTCTCTCTCTCTCCCCTGCATACCCTCCACTTTCCGCTCGATCACTGCCGCCGACTGATATAGGGTATCTGTCTCCAACTCTCGAGCCATGCTGAATCTAATACCATAGTAGAGCCCCTCGATAAATTGATGGACTCGCTCTCTGACTATGGAAACCAAGGTAGGTGCAAGTCTGGAAAACTCACTGAATCAGATAGCATACTCTGACACGGTCAAAGTACGCTGGCACAGCTGCTCAAACTCTGCGCTCCATGCATCTCGAAGGCTCTTGGGAACAAACTCTCTCAAGAATATCTCTGAAATCTAAGCCCATGTGAGTGAAGATGCATCGACTAGCTACCCTACTTGTGAGCCCGCCACCACCGATACGCTGCTCCTAATAGTTGGAATGTAGTAAAAGCAACCCAGCTCATCTCCACAATACCCAAGGTGCGGAGAATACGATGGCACTTCTCCAGAAAATCCTGCACATCCTCTGTCGCTAGGCTGCTGAAAGTAGGAGGGTGGTACTTCTTGTACCACTCAAGTCTAAGTTACTCTTGTTCACATATTGCTGCCCTAACCTCAGGCTGAACTGGAAGAGCCGATTGCACTGGTATAACCTCTGGGACTTGATCAACATGGACCCGCTGCGTTGGGGTATGAGCCTCGGGAGTCTACTTCTCCCCCAGCCTGAGATGTGGCTGGTGCAAGTTGAATAAACCCCGCCTGAGCTAGAATAACAAACATGCTCAAAGACTGTGCGATAGTCTCCTGAAGTGCGGGGGTGGCAACAGGAGCCTCAGGTGCCTGCCCCCCGCTGGAGCTATTAGTGGCTCTTCTATCGCAGCTTGGGCAGGTGCTCTGGCTGCACTACGTGCCCCTCCTCGGCCTCTACCCCGGCCCCGGCCCTGACCTCTCACGGCTCTAGCAGGGCGTGTGGGTGCCTGATCGTCGAATCTTGCGATGCGTGTCCTTACTATCTAAGAGAGAATAGAAAGACAAAGATTTAGAATTTCGAAGTCAACAAATTCGCATGACAAGGAATAAAAGAAGTGAAGTTTCCTAACAGTTCCATAGCCTCTTGAAGATAAGTACAAACGTCTCTGTACCGATCCGTAAGACTCTACTAAACCTGCTTAAGACTCGTAACACCTATGAACCTAGCTCTCCAATACCAACTTATCATGACCCCAATCTCTTTCCGTAGGAAGTTGTGATGGTACCTAGTCTCTAAAACTAGGTAAGTCTAACATACAAGAATAAACAACATAAATAATAAAAGAACTTCAATCTAACCAACCAGCTATCATAAAATAATTCCTCAACACAGCTGACAATAACTCCCAAAATATGTTGAGACTGAGTCATATTCTCTGCACAAGTATATGGAAATATCCCGAATACATCAATATCTATAATAGGAGTATGCAATAGAAACTAAGATAGAGGGTGACTCTGAGGCCTGCGAATGCCCGGCAGGTATACCTTGAAGTCTTCGATCCAAGCTCAACTCACGGAGGCCTAGCTTGATATGAAGTACTTGGATATTCTCAAAAAGATGTGCAGAAGCGTAGTATGAGTAAACTACAACGGTACCCAGTAAGTATCAAGTTTAAGCTCGATAGAGTAGTGATGAGGTCAGGTCAAGACACCTACTGGAAAAAAGATGGAGAAGCTGAACATGTATGGTACAATATAATATTGGAAACAAGGAATGAAACAATGAATAAATACAACAAGATAAGCTACTCTGAAAGTTAAGGCAATAAAGGCATCAAGGGAGGAAACACATAATAAGAACACTAACGAAACGATCCAAACAAAATCACATGTGATGTAAATGAAAGATAACAACAAGAATCATGTCCGGGTACCGCCTCGTATCTCATTTCACAATTACAATTATAATCTTTTCTTATATCACCGCGGGATCCTTATATTTAGTTTTAAAAATTATTTTTCCCGAAATAGCAACCCGTGTCTTAGCCCACCTTATCACACCGCGTGGCTTCAAGTAGTTCCCCTACTAGCAACACGCGTATCAAGGCCACCTTTTCTCACCGCATGCGTATCAACCCATATCCTTATACCACCGCATGCGTATCAACCCATAACTTGCCAAAGAAGTCAACAATAATAATAATTCCACAATAAATAGCACATGGCTCAACCACAATATGTACAAGACTCTCAACAATAGCAACAAAAACTGAATAACTCAACAAGAATGGCATTTCAACAATTTACAACTTTGCGTCAATGTGATCACGACTTTTACAACTTCAGCGTCAAAACTCAACAATAAGATATTTCAAGAAATAAAAACTTCAAGTAAGGTAACTTTACAGTTAAGTTACCTTGCGTACATGGCATTCACGTAACATAATTAACACAAAACAACATCAATCCTAAGGGGTAATTCCCCCGCACAAAGTTAGGCAAGATACATACTTCAAAACACGCTAACTCAATCAAGTAGTAAGCCTTTTCCGCAAATATCCAACTCTGAACGGCTCGATCTAGCAAAAATAACTTTATACCATAGATGCAAACCATAGGAAACTATTCTGAATAACTAAATTGAAATCTTTAAAGAAAATTAGAAAGTCAACTCAAAATTTCAACCCGGGGCCCGCATCTGGGAACTCGATCAAACTTGTAAAATTTGAATACCCATTCAATAACAAATTCAACCATACTAAAATTACTCAATTCCGATGGCAAATCAACCTTCAAATCCTCAATTTATAGCGTATGAAGTTCTTCACAAATTTCCCCAATTTTCTAAGTCAAAATACTAATTATATGGTAAAAATAGTGATGGATTATGTTGCACCACTTATGTTCCTTTAGAGGCTCATAGACAAGTGTCGACTCACGTATACAGATTCATGTATAATAACCAAATCCGAGTTAGAATCACTTACCTCCAATCAACTCCATGAAAATCTCTCTCAATATCTCCAAAAACCAAGCTCTCTAACTCAAAAGATGAATAATGAAATAAAACCCTTGATTTTTCCTTTTTCTTCCCGGCGATTTCACTTCTGCGGGCCTACAGCCGCATCTACGACTCCGCACCTGCGGAATTTCCATTGTTGGTGCAGCTCATACGTAAGCCCATAAAATATTGCATTTGTGGATCCTAAAGCGCATCTGCGGATGCCAGTCGCTTTTGCGTGTTCGCTTATATGGAGAAATGTCTGCATTTGTGGTCACAGCTTGCGAGCCCAACCCTCGCTTCTGCGGCTCAAAGGCCGCTTCTGTGGTGCTGCACCTGTGGCCCAAAGTGCACAGGTGCGATTGCACTAGACTCAGCAATGGTTCAGCAATCAACCAAGTCCAAAATGGTTCCGGATTCAATTCGAATCACACTCGGGGCCTCCGGGATCCCGTCCGAATATACCAACAAGTTCCAAAACACATAGCGAACCTACTTGAGGCCTAAAATCATATCAAACAACATCGATTCTACAAATCGCAACCCAATTCACACATATGGAAACCATGAATATCCAACTTCCAAAACTAACGTCGATTCATACCAAACCAACTCTGATTGATCTCAAATTTTGCACAAAGGTCATAAATGACCCAATGGACTTATTCAAACTTTCGAAATCAGCATCCGACCCTTATATCAATAAAGTCAACTCTCGGTCTAATTTCTCAACCTTCCAAACCTTCAACATTCTAACTTTCGCCGATTCAAGGAAAAATAACTTACAGGCCTCCAAATCAATATTCAGATACGCTCTTAAGTTCAAAATCACAATACGAAGCTATTGGAACCATCAAAACTCCATTCCGGAGTCGTCTACACCAAAGTCAAACTCCGATCAACTCTTTCAACTTAAGCTTCTTACTTTGGGACAAAGTGTCCCATTTCACTCAGAAACTCACCTAAAACCAAAATCAACTATCCCGGCAAGTCACATAACAACAATAATAGAGGAAGCAATAAATAGGGGAACGGGGCTAAAATACTCAAAATAATTGGCCGGGTCGTTACACATTTTGACTTCCAACTCAAACAATTGAAGGTGTAAATCTGATATTGATTCACCTAATTTATTACCACAGACTCAAATATAAACTTGTTCCCCTTGCCTTGTGCAACAAAACAGTCTAATATACTGTGCGATAGTAGTTATAAGAACACATTTAAAAGGAGTCTACCAGCAAAACTTAGATTTCTAATACAATTTGGAATTGTGAAAAGAAGAATTTGAGTTGCTTGGAAAATTAACAATTTACTCTATTTCACATAGTTCTTTGCAAGCACTCACAATACCTCCAACGTAACTACCAATATATAGTTCATTTACTTAGAATTAAAAAAAATTAATCTTGTTCATGGGTATTTCTTGTATCCAATCAATTGAAACAAATCATGTTTGAGTTACTAATATTACGATCTAAGTCAACCCATGAAAATTTATATCTACTCTTATCAATTGAATAAACCCTGAAATCTAGTCAATTTGTGACTGAGACTGACTTATCTTGCGGCACCAAAGGTTCTGCCTAACTCTTCCTTCTCTATTTTGCTTTCTACTTCACTAAGTCTTTGAAATCCTTTAGTTTCTAATCTGCCGAAACTAAATCCTTCAAGCCCTTCCCCTAATTCCATCACGTCATTCTCATTCAAATGGGCTTTAGCCCAAATATCCTTTTTTGTATATTATTTTATTATTTTAGTCTTATTTTATTTAATTTTTTTGTTTTCTCTTCTTCTCTCTCTCTTTTTTTTTTTTTTTGCTAATGACCTATACACCTTTATTTAAATATAGGGTATTAAAATCACTTAGCCTACGTACCAGGCTTGTGTATCCTACCCAGCTGAAGCCTCCACGGTTCCTTTCTTTTTTTCAATCTATTTTTGGCTATGCAAGTTTGCGTAAGTTGCGCACGGAGCCTACCCAAGTTTGTTGGGATCCCTTCCTATCTCTTTTCATAATCATTCTAAATTATTCCTTTTTCCATGTAACTTAGGGACCTCAAGTCCTCGTGGCTTTCATGCCCAAGTATCTCGATGACCCTGTTAACCTTATGTGAGCTCGTACGTACTTTAAGGTCTTATTAATTATTCTCTTGAGATTGTATTAAGCCTGATTTAATTAAGAAAATTATTGGGATATATAATACATGCTAACAGAGTGCATATAAAAATAGTTTATAGCTAAGCATTTTATCATATAAAATAAGTACATGAAATTTATAATGTTAAACTAGCATGTGAATGCTACCAATAATATTATATTAGCATGAATAAGATGCACAAATATTTATACAACAATTAGTCATGAGATACAATATCTTATCATATTAAACTAGCATATGAGAGACACTTATAATATGATACTAGCATGTGAAGAAGCACAAACAATCATGACGTAATAAATCAAGTAAAGCATATGAAACTTGTCCTTCTACTCAAATGAAGAAGCACATGGCATCTGCATATATGCTCATCACCTTGCATATACGTTACTCCCAAATACGTAGCACGAAGCAAATAAGATAATTTTAAAAAAAAAGTTCCTCATTAGGGTCAAGTTATTACTTGTCTCAGTCCATACTATCCTCAGCCTTCAAAATTATATTTCCTTTCTCCAAATCCTTCCATTAACCTCGATCTAGCCAAAGTATATCCAACATGGTTAAACAAAACTATATGAATTAATTTCATAAATTAAGGCCAGCCTGAAGTGAAAGTCAACTTGAAAAGTTAAACCCGAGTCTACATGGTAAACTTTAAATTAAAAGTAAAATCATGTTGACTCATAAGCGCATGAGTCCAAATCTATGCTTAGTTTTGCATTTTAAGTCCAATAGTCATTCTAATTGATATTTAGGTTATTTTAGGTTTTCTTTCAAAAATCTGGTAATCCCAACTTCAATCCATGGTCTTAAGGTAAAATGGATTCATAATATAATTATAAAATCCGAGTGAGAATCACTTATCCTAATATTGTGGATTTTAATCTTTTTTCAAAATCACTCAAAAATCGAGCTCCTAAGTTTTCTAAATGGTGGAAAATGACCCAATATTACAAAATATGACTATTTAGAAAATTCTAAAATTTTGCCTTGTGGTCATGGGCGTGCATCGCACGCTTGGCTTGACGTCACAAAAATATAACTCTCAATTTATAATGAATTTGGAGATAAAAGGAAAAATTGTAGTCTTTTTAATTTAATTTTCAATGGTTCAATTTGCTTGGCATTTTTAAATTAGTACAAAACGTTATGCCTATTTGTAAAGGGTAAGTAGTGGGGGAATTGGGCGCGTGATGGGCATGCCCATTCCCTAGACCTGCAACTTTTTTACAACTTCCTTATTCCTTTTCGATTGACCTAAAACTTACTCGAGGCCTTCGGGAACCCTCATAAGTCCAAAATCACTATATGGATCTATTCAAGGTCTAGAAACACAAAACGAAGCACTACAAACCAAAACGACGACTCAACTCTACTTAAAGAATCTTAAAGTTTTTAACTTTTCATGCAAGAATAACCAAAGGCTCTAGAACCCCTCGCGTCCTTATCCGAACATATGTACAGGCTCAATAGATTATAGAAACTAATTGGAAATTTCAACTTATGGATAAAGCGTGTATACTAAAAGTGAGGGTAAGGTTGTTCCTTTAGCCTTTTAACCTTTCAAATAGCAAGATAATGTTCCAAATCTTTCTTCATCCCTTCGGGACCCCAATTAACATTCTCGCAAGTCATAAAATACTAAATGAACCTACATGGAAGTTCAAATTAGGGAACATGTGTTAATGTAACGATCCGATCAGTCGTTTTGAGAATTAATATCTTGATCGGCGGCATAATTTCTCGAGCAGTTTCGTAATGTGTATTATTACTTGTTTGTGTGGTCGAGATTGTTTTTCAGATGATTCAAGGTTAAATTGAAAGAACAATTCCTATTTTGAAGTTTAAATAAAAAGAGTTGATCGGAGTTTAACCTTTGAGAAAGCTACTCCGGAATGGAAATTTTATGATTCCAATAGTTTCGTATGGTTATTTTTGACTTAGGCATTCGTCCGAATTTTGATTTGGAGGTCCGTAGAGTAATTTAAAGTATTTTAGCAAAATTGGAAAGTTGAAGTTTTTGGAAGGTTGAGGGGTTTGACCTAGAGTTGTCTTTGGTGATATTGGGTTCGGAATGCGATTTCAAGAGTCGGATTAGCTTAGTTATGTCATTTGGATCTTGCATGCAAAATTTGACGTCATTCCGGTTTGATTGATCTCTTTCGGCATGGGTTTTAGAAGTTGGAATATTTGAAATTTTATATGTCGATTCATGGTGCGACTCATAGTTCCGACGTTGTTTGATGTGATTTGATACCTCGAGCAGGTCCGTATTAGGTTATGGAACTTGTTGTTATTCTTGGACGGGGTCTCGGGGGCTCCCGGGTGTGTTTCAGACGAGTTTCAGATGATTTTCATGCTTGTGACCAGGTCTTCTAGTGCTTCGCACTTTGCGACATTTTGGAGAGTAGGTGCGGCTCCGCTTCTCGTGGGCCTGGTCGCTTCTGTGATCATAGTGGCCTGGGAGCTCGCTCGCTTCTGTGGAGATTTGGCACGGAAGTGCGAAGGCTGCTTTTGCGGTCTAGCGATCCCATATGCGAAGTGGTACACTTCTGTGCTCCTTTTGGCGCTTCTGCGATGTCGCTGGTGCAACTATATTTTTTGCAGATCCGGACCTGGGCCTGGTAAGTTGAGTTCGCAGATGCGAACGTTTGCTCGCAAATGCGAGGCCGCAGGTGCGACTTTTCTGCTCACAAATGCGAAGGGCACTGGGCAGAACACTTATATATCAAGGGTTTGATATTTTTAACCTATTTTGAGTTTTTTTTTTTGGGGGGGGGTTAAATGTAAGCTTTTATTTATGGAATCAAAATACAAAAAAGGAGGGGGACATAAACCTTACCTCCAATAATAGAGTAAATGTGCACTTAGTTATCCAAAAGTGATAACTTAATATGGCTAAAAAGTGATGGATTGTTAGACCTATGGTGATGTGGCGATTGTCTATTTTATATTGATAGACAATCTCATTTACAAAAACATGGTGTAATTGATCTAGTTCAACTATACAAAAAAATACATATGTTTCTGTTTCTAATATTTGATTCCGGAATATGATCCCTTGTATATACATCTTGTATGCAAAAGTGGTTTCTAGAATTCTCAAAGGAGTAGCAAAAGAGTGCGAGTTGTCTTCAATTTTGCTTTTTCTTTGTAAGGAGAAAGCATATTGAAGATGGCTATTCCAATTGGAGCAAAAGGTTGTTTTTGCTGGTGGATAATCAGGTCTAGTAATTCTGTTGTTCGTTTGCTAGAGTTGCTGCAGTGGGATGATGTTCCTTTGTGGGTTGCCATTTTTTCCTGTTTCTTCCTTGAGATTGCTGCTAGTGTTTTTGTTGTTTCTGCGTGATTAATGCTTCCGGTGTATTTTGTTGTTTCTCTTATATCCTGTGATGTATGCTGGCTTGGCATATTGCTGTTGTGTTGCTGATTGAAGTCTAGTGTCCTCTGCTGTAGTGTAGCTAGGGGTGTCCCAGATGGTGTCCAGTGTTGCAGTGTGACTAGGGGTGTCCAAGGTGATTGTTGTAGTAGCAAGAGATTGAGCACCCAAGGTTTTGATACCACACCTTGCAACTGCAGCAATGATCTGGAACTTGTCAACCATTTTGCAGTGAAAGCGATAGTGGAGTAACTTTTGCTTGTGTTTCTGTTGTTTTCTTGCTTTATGCTTGTGTGATCTTTGATGTAGGATTCAGGATGTTGCTTTTGTTGATTGCTTCTTGGCTGTGTTTCTGTGACATTTAAGTGCTGTTGGTTGTTCTCATTGTTGCTCCTATATATTGAGAAGTGTTTTAAGGTCCAGTGGTGTGTTGTGACAGAGAGGGTCCATGGTGATTGCTGTAATTGCAAGAGATTGAGCACTCTTGGTGCTGATACCACACCTTGCAATTGCAGCAATAACATGAACCTTGTCCTAGTTTTTTTGTGATGCGGCAGTTGTTGAATTCATTGATGGTTTGCTGCTGCAGGGATTGTTGTGTTTTTTGAGTTTTTCCTGTATGATGCATCTGACGGGTGAGGTATTTGTTTCTGAGATCTGTCTGTTGCTGGCTCTTACATTGTTGATATGATACTCTTTGTTCCTTCAAATTGAGGTGGCTTCTTAGCTTGAAGTATTACTGATGTTGTAAAGGGTGCTTGTTGCTATGACAAAATGCCATAACAGCAATAGGAATGCTGCTCATGACTTCTGAAATGGTAGACCGGTTCATGCGGTGCATCATGATGGATTTGTATTGTTGATACTGCCTTGTGTGGTCTGGCCCCAGGAGTGTTGTCTTTGAGGGAGTCTTTTTTGCTGCTGTCTTTCTGTTATGACCATGTGGGGGCAGAGAAAAACTGGCCAATGTTTCCTGCAAAAAAGAGCAGCCTATTAGTGTAGAGTCTCTATCCCAGTCTCCTCTGATCCCTTTTGAGCTTTTTATTGATGTCATTGTTTTGTTCCTCCCATATGCCTGCAAAAATGAAAAGCATGTTGTTAGAAGATTGTTTGATCATAGGCTGTTATTTCTTTGCAGTGGCCACTGTCATGGCTTTTCCTTTGCTACTTTGTTATCTTTACTCTTATGTATGGGCATTTGAGTTTATCTTCATTTAGTATATTTCGACCTTGTGCATCTAATTGCCAGAAATTATGACATTCAATTCTTCTGATTTTAGGTGCATAGTTTGCTAGATGGTTAGCTAACTTGTTTCCTTCCCTGTATATATGTGTCACCTTGAGTGTGAGGACTTCTTTTATTTGCAGCACCTCCTCTACCTGCTCAATTATGCACCAAGGTGGTTTTCATGTTTCGTTGATTGTGCTGTTTAGCAGCATTGAATCTATTTGCAACCAGATGTGGGAATAGTTGTGTGATCTGTAGAATCTCAATGCCTCTACTGTGGCTGTAGCTTCTGCTGTTGTGTTTGTTCCTTCTGGTGTTCTTTGCCAAGTGCATATATGATCTCTCCTGCTTCATCTCTCAGACAGAAACCTATTGAGCTTTTTCCTGGATTCCCTTTGGTTGCTCCATCAGTGTTGACCTTAATCCATCCTGCCATTGGGAATTCCCAGAATACTTTATTGTATTTTACTTTTGGAATGTAATTTTCTATCATGTGCAGAAGATCCTGCCATTTGTGAGGAGCCTTGATTCCTGGCTTTCTAGTTTGGACCAATGTCTGTAGCGTTGTGGAGATCTGATAGATGACTCTGTTGGTCGTAACTTGTTCTCCATACTTGTAGTTGTTTCTTCTTTTTCAGAGATCCCATACAATGCATGACGGGACAGCTTGTAAAACTGGTTTAAGCCTGGGAACTGCTTCTGCTGTCCAACATTTTATTATTGCTTGGTGAAAGGTTAAGCCTTCCCATTTTATTCCTGCTCTTGAGAGGAAGTATTGCCACACTTTAGTTGCAGTGTTGCATGTGTAGAAGAGGTGCACCATGGTTTCATCCTTTGGTTCTGTGCAGCACCAACATTTTGATTGCATTGATATCCCAGTCTCTTCATGAAGTCATCTAAAGTCAGTTTAGCTTTCCATACCTTCCACATGAAGAATGCAATCTTAAATGGAAGCCCTTGTACCCAAATCATTTTGGATGCTCTTTTGGGTTCATCCCTCTTTCTGAGATACTCCCAGGCAGTTTTGACACTGAAATGGCCTTGAGGTTCTAGCATCAGATATGGTATATCTATGTTGTTTTCCCTATTTGGTGGCTTGACATTTTCTGCTATATGCAGTGCTAATTCTTAGGGCAGGATTTCTGAAATTTTTTCCATATTCCAATGTGCATCATTCTGTAGTACATCATACACATTATGTGTGGTTTCACCAATTGGAAAGTCATTTGGCACAGTGAAGTACAATGCTCCCAATCCTGTCCAGTTATCAAACCAAAAAAGTGAGGATCCCATTTATGGATGCCAAATGATTTGGTGCTCAATGATGTCTCTACATTCAAGCATTTTCCTCCATATGTGTGATCCTTTTTTCCACGGAACTTTGATTGCATTTAACTTCTTGCAGTATTTTTGACTCATGAAAGCACTCCAGAGACTTGGCTTGGTTCTGAAATTCCACCACAGCTTGCAGAACAAAGCTTTTGACACATCATGTAAGGATTTGAAGCCTGCTCCTCCCTCTTCACATGGCATACATAGTGTGTTCCAGGAAGCCCAGTGCCTGCTCTTACCTCCTACAGTGTTGCTCCAAAAGAATTGTGCAAAGAGTTTGTGTAGTTTATTGATGACATTTTTGGGAGGGTTGACAACAATCGACTAATGTGAGCTTCGAGTCGAGTCGCGTTCTGAAACCTCGAGAGTCGACAAT
>MCJB01039953.1:15305-58078 GCA_002018475.1 Nicotiana obtusifolia | reverse complement strand
CCCTCCTTTTCAAAAGGTTGTAGTGAAGGAAAGTCTTGGGTATGACTGGAGCTTGAAGGACTTAGCATGAATATCTGTGGTTGTGAGGATATTCATGCTAAGTCCCTTAATTTCAACATGTCCCTTAATGATCCATACCTAACCGAAGCACTAAAAATCACAGATATTCATGTTAAGTCCTTCAAGCTCCAGTCATACCCAAGACTTTCCTTCACTACAACCTTTTGAAAAGGAGGGTATAAGCCATGCTCCAAAAATTCCCAAACAAAATGTAGTGCTGCCTACTGGAGAAAAACCCCCAACAAGTGACATCGAGGCAATAATTAACTGGCAATCCGAAAACTCCATCTGCCAAAACAAGGTACTGACCAACATTGGCAACACCATAAAAAACGTGGCCCATACACAAAATAAAATGATGAGCAAGGTGGAAACAATTGAGAAAAAGATGGAGCAAACATCGTCTCGTCATGAAAGACTAATTAAAACGTTGGAACTAAGGTTGACAAATTTACAATATGAGATTTGTCCGCCAGGAACTTCACTTTTCTAATTTTTCCAACAATAACAAAAAGAGACGGTTTCCCTCAAAGAACAGATTCAGCTCTTAAGAAATGACCACTTTAAGCCACAAACAACCCCGGATGTCCCTTCAAAACCTACTTTCTTCCCTATGTCTCCACAACAATATTCCCCACCTAAATTCGACAACACATTTTCTACTTTTCAATATGCCTCACAAAATCCATTCTCTTTCACCCAACCCGTAAATGAAGAACATGAGTTTGATGTCGCAAAATTGATTTGGGAAAGAAAAGATGCAATTGCAGCACAGAAGCAAACGAAGAAACGGCGAGACCAAGGAGAAATCTCAAAATGGTCAAACCCCGAAAATCTGATGATTTCTGACCGGAAGGCTCCAAACCTCTATGTCTCCTAGCCAAGATGCATATCAGAAGAAGATACTCCATGGTCAGAATCTATGAATTCATCAGAAGATGAATCAATGGAAGATAGATCTCAATCAAGCAATGAATCCACAACAAACTCTTCCGAAGATGACAATCCTCCAATATTTGTAAACCAGCCAAGAGAGCCAGAAGTATCTGAAGTAGATGACGAACAAGAAGGCATGATAGATGAGACAATCCCAAAAATAAGATATGAGCCCATGGCGTCCAAGCTAGCTGGAACCGGCTTTCATACTTTCACCTTAGACGACGTCAACGTTTCAAAATGGCCGCAGAGGATCCAAGACTTCTATACTTGGATGGTGACCAAAAGTTTGGCAGAACGAGAAAAGTATGTCATCTTGTCAGAACTCACTTCACGATTCTCAGGAATCCTCAGAGATTGGTGGAACTCACTTGGATTTCAAGAAAAAAAATACTTTTCTCACTTCCCAAGATTTTGCCTTCAACATCCGGATCCTATCTGACGTTTTCTGCGGAGATACTGGCCAAAGACAGGAGAAAATGCAAAGACAACTCTTCGAGATGAAGTGTGTGTCATTCGACAGAAATGATATTGACAGACATTTTCAAAAAATGGCCAAGATATACTTTGAAATCAGCGAAGACATCAATCTGAAGCAAGCCTTTGTCTCTTCCCTTCCAAAGTTACTGGAAAGCCGAACCATGACCATCATTGAAGAAAAGTTCCACTCCGTAACCATCCCACAAATTGGTTACATCAGGCAGGCTATTTTCGTCGCATTGGATGACATTTGTACGAAGCGCTCAGCCTTAAAGCAAATTATCCAGCACAATCCAGCGCTTGACAAAGCATGCCGCAAAACTGATCTAATCACCGTATCTGGATGTTCCTGCAGCACGTCTAGACGAAGAAAAGAATTCAGGAGATTCAGATGGCCAAAAATTCCAGATGGAAAATCAAGATCCAAGAGACACACAATATATTTCAGACGCAGAAGGCCTGGAAATTTTCAGAGGAAGGACAGATGCTTTATTTGCCATAAGATTGGACATTTCGCAAAAGATTGTTCCCAATCAAGAAGATCTGTCAAACTCCTTGAAGAAATTGAAGATTACACTGGCATACATCTTGGAAAGGGGAGGACCTTGAATCCATTTTCTCTACAGATGACGAACCTAATGAAGAAACTATATTCTCTCTCGATATCTATGAAGATCAAGGCAATGATCAGTACCAAATTTCAAAACCAGTGATCGAAGCCCGTGAAGAGATCAATGCTCTCACAGTCGTTCCTCAAGTAGAACTCAAAATCTGTTCATCCAAATGGGATAAACCAGCTCGAGTTATCGCTTTCATCGACACCGGAGCTGCATCCTCACTCATAAATCCTGCTGTTCTCCCTGAAGATCAATGGGTGCCGCATTTCAAGGATTTCAACACTGCATCAAATGCAATCTTAACCACAACTGTCATTACAAAGCACCCGGTCACAATTGAGTTCTTTCCAGCATTGAAGTACAGAACCAAGCTGCTAGGATCTGATGTGCCAGGAAAAGATCTTATTATTGGATTCGACATTTACAGGCAACTTAGAGATCAACTCCAGATCAAGGCTAACGGGATAGCTTTTAAAAAGCAGTTCAGACCTTATTCTGAGATTCCAAGGCTATTTCAAATCACCGATGACAAACAAATCAATGAGATTAAGCAGAATCTCATTGAACTTTCATGTGCTGAATCCCACAAGGATTTCATGAAGAAAGGAAAAAGCCCATTATGGAAAAACCAAGAGTTTTTTATCAAGCTCCCTTTCAAGAAAGATGAAAACATCAATCCGACAAAAGCCAGTCATTCAGGCATGAATCCAGATCATCTTCGGGTTGCAAAAAAAGAATGCGAAGAACTTTTAAAATTTGATCTGATAGAGCCATCGGATTCACAATGGGCATGCGAAGCATTTTATGTCAACAAAAGAGCTTAGCAGATAAGAGGAAAACTCAGGTTAGTTATAATTACCAGCCACTAAACCATTTCCTCCAAGATGATAAATTCCCCATCCCAAATAAACTCACTCTTTTCTCCCACTTAGCCAAGGCCAAATATTTTTCAAAGTTTGATTTGAAATCTGGATTTTGGCAATTGGGAATCCACCCTGAAGAACAACCCAAAACGGGATTTTGCATCCTCGATCATCACTTCCAGTGGAAAGTCATGCCCTTCGGGTTGAAAACTGCACCCTCCTTGTTCCAAAAAACCATGATAAAGATCTTCCAACCCATCCTCCATACCTACTTAGTTTACATTGATGACATCTGGTTATTCAGTTATACATTAGAAGAACATGTCAACTTGCTTTGTCAATTCGAGACATTAGTAACACAGTACGGAATCATGCTCTCAGCCAAAAAGATGGTTCTTGCTCGAAAGGAGATTGATTTTCTCGGAATGCATTTTCCTCGTGGTGAATACAGTCCAGGACCGCATATATGTAAGGAATTACTTAACTTTCCGGATACCAACCTCACAACAAAGCAGATCCAACAGTTCTTGGGTGTCATAAATTATGTAAGAGATTTCATCCAAAACATCTCTACATATATTTCACCGCTCACATGAAAGCTCAAGAAAAATGCACCATCATGGGGAGAGAAACAGAAGAAGCAGTCCGAAAAATAAAGGAGATATGTAAAAATGTCAAGTCTCTCTACATCACTTCAGATGGTAAAAAGAAACTGCAAACTGATGCTAGCCATGAATATTGGAGTGTTGTTCTATTTGAAGAAAAAGATGGCCAGCGGAAAATATGCGGATACGCCAGTGGAAAATTTAAAGATGCCGAGCAACATTATCACTCCACCTTCAAAGAGATTCTTGCAGTAAAGAATGGAATCAAGAAATTCAATTTCTTCCTTATCCATACAGAATTTCTAGTAGAAATGGATATGAAGGCTTTCCCAAAAATGATCCGGATAAATTCAAAAATTATCCCTAATCCTCAGATTCTCAGAAGGGCGCAATGGTTCTCTCCATACAAGTTTCAAGTCAAGCACCTGAAAGGAAAGGATAATATTCTCGTAGATTTTTTATCGCGACCGGAAGAATTCTCAAAAAGATTTTCCCCAGCAAAACTAAAGCCAAACAGTCACATCTTTATGTTTTCAAATACACCGGGAACTAGTTCATTGAAGCCAACAGATCATCCACCGGAGTTGTTCAACCTCATGGATCCCTTTGATCCTTCAATTATTATGGAAAGAAGAACTTATTATGAGCTCCAACTTTTCCGGCAGTATAGAGGATCCATTCTCAAACCTTTTGGCGTCAATCCAGAATATCCTTTCTGCCATATATTCATAGCTCAAGCCAAGGATTTTTCACAAGAACTACTATGATTTTTTTGGTACCTATGCCATCAGTATTATATTTTCATGCAATTCAAATGCAACGTCTTCAAGGATTTTGATACCATTGCACCAGCCCTTAGAGTATTTTTACTATTGTTCAAGCCTAGAAGATATTGGAAGAAATGTTTTAGTGATTCCTACGCAGCAAAAATATTCATATTTCATAGGCCAGTGAAGATCATTAATGGAAAAGTCCAGGCGCAAGCAGAGGCATCATTCTGGTGGAAATTTCCCGTGTCCATTTTATCAATGGAGGAAGAGTACAGCGAGGCACAAAGAATCATTTTTCAACAAAATAGGTGCATCCCAAAAGAGATATGGCCAAAAGAATGGGCAAGCTGGAATTATACCATTACCCATCCTCACTGGGAAAGAGTCCGGGAAGCAGTAAAGGAATATCAAACGCCATATGAAATCATCCGAGAAAAGATCACTAATGACATTTCCAGATTAAAGTTGCGGATTACATCTCTCAGTCTAAAGGGAAAGGAACATAGCAGTGAAGAACCATCAAGTTCCAGGCGTTACTTTACAAGATCTTCGAAAAGATGCCTGGAACACAATGCTATGATCGATAAAGGATAATTGTCTTAGTCCTTGCTAATCCCACCTTAATCCACCATTACCAACCCAAAAATCCTCAAAAATATCCTACCCATGCCAAGACAAATTTCCACATCTTTCCATACTATCCGGACCCCACTTCACGTTGTTTTCCTACCATAATCCTCCAAAAACTCTCAAAAAATATCCTACCCATGCCAAGACAAATTTTCACATCTTTCCATGCTATCCGGGCCCCACTTCACCTTGTTTTCACATGCTTCCACATGCCTCCACATGCTTCTTCACATGCAACACAGTACATTCACATGGCGTCACATGCTCCCTCATGCTTTCACATGGTACACCATGTATATTTCACCCTGTTCACATGTTTCCAGTTGTTTTTTGGTGGTTTTGCCTAAAGTCCTTCACATGCCGGAAGGACCTGCTTGTAGATAAGTTTTCCATTTAAGATAGGTTTGCTTTATCTAGAATGTTTGTCTTGTAATAACCTCCTAGTCCTATATAAAGGAGGCCTTGTAGTAGTTGTAGGATCATCTTGTACTTGACATCAGATAATCATCTTGTAATCATCGTGTACTCTTTGTAAATCTCTTGTGATATATTACATATGAGTTCTTTCTATATTTCCCTCTTGTTCTTTCTTTCGAATGGATGGAAAGGCCGGTCCATGTATGAAAGTAAAGTAAGTGTACTCTTTGAAATTTAGCTTATTGTAGTACGGTCCATGTATGAAAATAGAGTAAGTGTACTCTTTGAAAGTTAGCATATTCTAGTGCGAAAGTTTTCTGAGTTATAAACAGCTAACGTTGGTTATAGTACAAAAGTTTTCTGAGTTGTGTAGATTGGCAAGCCATCCCTGAATGGGTTGTTGAAGCCAGCCCCCTTTGTAGGAAAACTTTTGTGACTATAAACAAATTAACTGTTTGTGCAGCTTGGCAAGAGCCAGCCCCCTTTTTGTAGGGAAACTTTCGCACCTATGATTAAGCTTGCTTTCCTCGAGTCTCTTGCTTTGTTCCTTATACTGTGGTTTCGTACCTATGATTAAGCTTGCTTTCATGGAGTCCCTTGCTTTCTTCTTATACAGTGGTATCAGAGCCAGCCCATCCTTTCGGAGGGAGGAACAGTTTACCAAATATGTCTAAGTCATTTCCATCATCGTCTTGCTTAGCAAAAATGAATATGTCCCCTACTCTGTATAAAACCTTGTCCAAAAAATATGATTACCTCTATGAAGTAGATATCCTACCAGATGAACAAAAGGTGTCTTCCACCGAACTACCTCTTATAAAACCTTACTCAGCCTTCGCCGAAAAATCATCTACACCCAAACCCAAATCAACACCAGTCCATACCTCACAACCCAAAAAGCCACCTGAACCTAAAACTTCACCAATTCCGAAAATCAAAAATCCCCCACAACCACAGATATTCATGCTATGCCCTTCAAGCTACAGTCATACCCACGACTTTCCTTCACTACAACCTTTTGAAAAGGAGGGTATAAGCCATGCTCCAAAAATTCCAAAGAAAAACGTAGTGCTGCCTACTGGAGAAAAACCCCCAACAAGTGACATCGAGGCAACAATAAACTGGCAATCCGAAAACTCCATCTGCCATAACAAGGTACTGACCAACATTGGCAACACCATAAGGAACGTGACCCATACACAAAACAAAATGATGAGCAAGGTGGAAACAATTGAGAAAAAGATGGAGCAAACATCGTCTCGCCATGAAGGACTAATCAAAAAGTTAGAACTAAGGTTGGCAAATTTACGATATGAGATTTGTCCGCCAGGAACTTCACTTTTCCAATTTTTCCAACAACAACAAAAAGAGACGGTTTCCCTCAAAGAACAGATTCAGCTCTTAAGAAATGACCACTTTAAGCCACAAACAACCCCAGTTGTCCCTTCAAAACCTACTTTCTTCCCTATGTCTCCACAACCATATTCCCCACCTAAATTAGACAACACCTTTTCTACTTTTCCATCTGCCTCACAAAATCCATTCTCTTTCACCCAACCCGTAAATGAAGAACAGGAGTTTGATGTCGCAAAATTGGTTTGGGAAGGAAATGATACAATTGCAGCACAGAAACAAACGAAGAAACGGCGAGACCAAGGAGAAATCTCAAAATGGTCAAACCCCGAAAATCTGATGATTTCTGACCGGAAGGCTCCAAACCTCTATGTCTCCCAGCCAAGATGCATATCAGAAGAAGATACTCCATGGTCAGAATCTCTGAATTCATCAGAAGATGAATCAATGGAAGATAGCTCTCAATCAAGCAATGAATCCACAACAAACTCTTCCGAAGATGACAATCCTCCAATATTTGTAAACCAGCCAAGAGAGCCAGAAGTATCTGAAGTAGATGACGAACAAGAAGGCATGACAGATGAGCCAATCCCAAAAATAAGATATGAGCCCATGGCGTCCAAGCCAGTTGGAACCGGCTTTCATACTTTCACCTTAGACGACGTTAAGGTTTCAAAATGCCCGCAGAGGATCCAAGACTTCTATACTTTGATGGTGACCAAAAATTTGGCAGAACGAGAAAAGTATGTCATCTTGTCAGAACTCACTTCACAATTCTCAGGAATCCTTAGAGATTGGTGGAACTCACTTGGATTTCAAGAAAAAAAATACTATTCTCACTTCCCAAGATTTTGCCTTCAACATTCGGATCCTACATGACATTTTCTGCGAAGATACTGGCCAAAGACAGGGGAAAATGCAAAGACAACTCTTCGAGATGAAGTGTGTGTCATTCGACAGAAATGATATTGACAGACATTTTCAAAAAATGGCCAAGATATACTTTGATTTCAGCGGAGACATCAATCTGAAGCAAGCCTTTGTCTCTTCCCTTCCAAAGTTACTGGAAAGCCGAACCATGACCATCATTGAAGAAAAGTTCCAGTCCATAACCATCCCACAAATTGGTTACATCAGGCAGGCTATTTTTCGTCGCATTGGATGACATTTGTACGAAGCGCTCAGCCCTAAAGTAAATTATCCAGCACAATCCAGCGCTTGACAAAGCATGTCGCAAAACCGATCTAATCACCGTATCAGGATGTTCCTGCAGCATGTCTAAACGATGAAAAGAATTCAG
This sequence comes from Nicotiana obtusifolia, assembly GCA_002018475.1. NCBI lineage: Eukaryota > Viridiplantae > Streptophyta > Magnoliopsida > Solanales > Solanaceae > Nicotiana > Nicotiana obtusifolia. Next base: position 50,047 of record MCJB01039953.1, on the reverse strand, counting down.
GAGATTCAGATGGCAAAATATTCTAGATGGAAAATCAAGATCTAAGAGACGCACAATATATTTCAGACGCAGAAGGCCAGGAAATTTTCAGAGGAAGGACAGATGCTTTATTTGCCATAAGATTGGACATTTCGCAAAAGATTGTCCCCAATCAAGAATATCTGTCAAACTACATGAAGAAATTGAAGATTACACTGGCATACATCTTGGAAAAGAAGAGGACCTTGAATCCATATTCTCTACAGATGACGAACCTAATGAAGAAACTATATTCTCTCTCGATATCTATGAAGATCAAGGCAATGATCAGTACCAAATTTCAAAACCAGTGATCGAAGCCCGAGAAGAGATCAATGCTCTCACAGTCGTTCCTCAAGTAGAACTCAAAATCTGTTCATCCAAATGGGATAAACCAGCTCGAGTTATTGCCTTCATCGACACCGGAGCTGCATCCTCACTCATAAATCCTGCTGTTCTCCCTGAAGATCAATGGGTGCCGCATTTTAAGGATTTCAACACTGCATCAAATGCAATCTTAACCATAACTGTCATTACAAAGCACCCGGTCACAATTGAGTTCTTTCTAGCATTGAAGTACAGAACCAAGCTGCTAGGATATGATGTGCCAGGAAAAGATCTTATTATTGGATTTGACATCTACAGGCAACTTAGAGATCAACTCCAGATCAAGGCTAACGGGATAGCTTTTAAAAAGCAGTTCAGACCTTATTCTGAGATTCCAAGGCTATTCCAAATCACTGATGACAAACAAATTAAAGAGATTGAGCAGAATCTCATTGAACATTCATGTGCTGAATCCCACAAGGATTTAATGAAGAAAGGAAAAAGCCCATTATGGAAAAACCAAGAGTTTTTTATCAATATCCCTTTCAAAAAAAATGAAAACATCAATCCGACAAAAGCCAGTCATTCAGGCATGAATCCAGATCATCTTCAGCTTGCAAAGAGAGAATGCGAAGAACTTTTGGATTTTGATCTGATAGAGCCGTCGGATTCACAATGGGCATGCGAAGAATTTTATGTCAACAAAAGAGCTAAGCAGACAAGAGGAAAACTCAGGTTAGTTATTAATTACCAGCCACTAAACCATTTCCTCCAAGATAATAAATTCCTCATCCCAAACAAACTCACTCTTTTCTCCCACTTAGCCAAGGCCAAATACTTTTTCAAGTTTGATTTAAAATCTGGATTTTGGCAATTGGGAATCCACCCTGAAGAACGACCCAAAACGGGATTTTGCATCCCCGATCATCACTTCCAGTGGAAAGTCATGCCCTTCGGGTTGAAAACTACACCCTCCTTGTTCCAAAAAGCCATGATAAAAATCTTCCAACCCGTCCCCCATACCTCCTTAGTTTACATTGATGACATCCTATTATTCAGTGATACATTAGAAGAACATGTCAACTTGCTTCGTCAATTCGAGACATTAGTAACACAGTACGGAATCATGGTCTCAGCAAAAAAGATGGTTCTTGCTCGAAAGGAGATTGATTTTCTCGAATGTATTTTGCTCGTGGTGAATACAGTCCAGGACCGCATATATGTCAGAAATTACTTAACTTTTGGGATACCAACCTCACAACAAAGCAGATCCAACAGTTCTTGGGTGTCATAAATTATGTAAGAGATTTCATCCCAAACATCTCTACATACATTTCACCGCTCACAAGAATGCTCAAGAAAAATACACCATCATGGGGAGAGAAACAGGAAGAAGTAGTCAGAAAAATAAAGGAGATATGTAAAATGTGAAGTCTCTCTACATCCCTTCAGATGGAAAAACGATACTGCAAACTGATGCTAGCCTTGAATATTGGAGTGCTGTTCTATTTGAAGAAAAAGATGGCCAGCGGAAAATATGCGGATACGCCAGTGGAAAGTTTAAAGATGCCGAGCAACATTATCACTCCACCTTCAAAGAAATTCTTGCAGTAAAGAATGGAATCAAGAAATTCAATTTCTTCCTTATCCATACAGAATTTCTAGTAGAAATGGATATGAAGGCTTTCCCAAAAATGATCCGGATAAATTCAAAAATTATCCCTAATCCTCAGATTCTCAGATGGGCGCAATGGTTCTCTCCATACAAGTTTCAAGTCAAGCACCTGAAAGGAAAGGATAATATTCTCGCAGATTTTCTATCGCGACCGGAAGAATTCTCAAAAAGATTTTCCCCAGCAAAACTGAAGCCAAGTAGCCACATCTTTATGTTTTCAAATACACCGGGAACTAGTTCATTGAAGCCAACAGATCATCCACCGGAGTTGTTCAACCTCATGGATCCCTTTGATCCTTCAATTGTTATGGAAAGAAGAACTTATTATGAGCTCCAACTTTTCCGGCAGTATAGAGGATCCATTCTCAAACCTTTTGGCGTTAATCCAGAATATCCTTTCTGCCATATATTCATAGCTCAAGCCAAGGATTTTTCACAAGAACTACTATGATTTTTTTGGTACCTATGCCATCAGTATTATATTTTCATGCAATTCAAATGCAACGTCTTCAAGGATTTTGATACCATTGCACCAGCCCTTAGAGTATTTTTACTATTGTTCAAGCCTAGAAGATATTGGAAGAAATGTTTTAGTGATTCCTACGCAGCAAAAATATTCATATTTCATAGGCCAGTGAATATCATTAATGGAAAAGTCCAGGAGCAAGCAGAGGCATCATTCTGGTGGAAATTTCCCGTGTCCATTTTGTCAATGGAGGAAGAGTACAGCGAGGCACAAAGAATCATTTTTCAGCAAAATAGGTGCATCCCAAAAGAGATAAGGCCAAAAGAATGGGCATGCTGGAATTATACCAATACCCATCCTCACTGGGAAAGAGTCCGGGAAGCAGCAAAGGAATATCAAACGCCATATGAAATTATCCGAGAAAAGATCACTAATGACATTTCCAGATTAAAGTTGCGGATTACATCTCTCAGTCCAAAGGGAAAGGAACGTAGCAGTGAAGAACCATCAAGTTCCAGGCGTTACTTCACAAGATCTTCGAAAAGATGTCTGGAAGACAATGCTATGATCGATAAAGGATAATTGTCTTAATCCTTGCTAATCCCACCTTAATCCTCCATTACCAACCCAAAAATCCTCAAAAATATCCTACCCATGCCAAGATAAATTTTCACATCTTTCCATACTATATGGACCCCACTTCACGTTGTTTTCCTACCATAATCCTCCAAAAACTCTCAAAATATCCTACCCATACCAAGACAAATTTTCACATCTTTCCATGCTATCCGGGCCCCACTTCACCTTGTTTTCACATGCTTCCACATGCCTCCACATGCTTCTTCACTTGCAACACAGTACATTCACATGGCGTCACATGCTCCCTCATGCTTTCACATGCTACACCATGTATATTTCACCCCGTTCACATGTTTCCAGTTGTTTTTAGTGGTTTTGCCTAAAGTCCTTCACATGCCGGAGGGACCCGCTTGTAGATAAGTTTGCCATGTAAGATAGGTTTGCTTTATCTAGATTGTTTGTCTTGTAATAACCTCCTAGTCCTATATAAAGGAGGCCTTGTAGTAGTTGTAGGATCATCTTGTACTTGACATCAGATAATCATCTTGTAATCATCGTGCACTCTTTGTAAATCTCTTGTGATATATTACATATGATTTCTTTCTAAATTTCCCTCTTGTTGTTTCTTTCGAATGGATGGAAAGGCCGGTCCATGTATGAAAGTAAAGTAAGTGTACTCTTTGAAATTTAGCTTATTGTAGTACGGTCCATGTATGAAAATAGAGTAAGTGTACTCTTTGAAAGTTAGCTTATTCTAGTGCGAAATTTTTCCGAGTTATGAACAGCTAACGTTGGTTATAGTACAAAAGTTTTCTGAGTTGTGTAGCTTGGCAAGCCGTCCCATGAATGGGTTGTTGAAGCCAGCCCCTTTTGTAGGAAAACTTTTGCGACTATAAACAAATTAACTGTTTGTGTAGCTTGGCAAGAGCCAACCCCCTTATTGTAGGAAAACTTTCGTACCTATGATTAAGCTTGCTTTCCTCGAGTCTCTTGCTTTATTCCTTATACTGTGGTTTCGTACCTATGATTAAGCTTGCTTTTAAGGAGTCCCTTGCTTTCTGGACCCCACCTCACGTTGTTTTCCTACCATAATCCTCCAAAAACTCTCAAAAAACATCCTACCCATGCCAAGACAAATTTCCACATCTTTCCACGCTATCCGGGCCCCATTTCACCTTGTTTTCACATGCTTCCACATGCCTCCACATGCTTCTTCACATGCAACATAGTACATTCATATGGCGTCACATGCTCCCTCATGCTTTCACATGCTACACCATGTATATTTCACCCCGTTCACATGTTTCCAGTTGTTTTTAGTGGTTTTGTCTAAAGTCCTTCACATGCTGGAGGGACCCGCTTGTACATAAGTTTGCCATGTAAGATAGGTTTGCTTTATCTAGAATGTTTGTCTTGTAATAACCTCCTAGTCCTATATACAGGAGGCCTTGTAGTAGTTGAAGGATCATCTTGGACTAGACATCAGATAATCATCTTGTAATCATCGTGCACCCTTAAAATCTCTTGTGATATATTACATATGAATTCTTTCAAAATTTCCCTCTTGTTCTTTCTTTCGAATTGATGGAAAGGCCGGTCCATATATGAAAATAGAGTAAGTGTACTCTTTGAAATATAGCTTATTGTAGTATGGTCCATGTATGAAAATAGAGTAAGTGTACTCTTTGAAAGTTAGCTTATTGTAGTGCGAAAGTGTTCTGAGTTATGAACAGCTAACGTTGGTTATAGTACAAAAGTTTTCTGAGTTGTGTAGCTTGGCAAGCCGTCCCTCAATAGGTTGTTGAAACCAGCCCCTTTTGTAGGAAAACTTTTGCGACTATAAACAAATTAACTGTTTGTGTAGCTTGGCAAGAGCCAGCCCCCTTTTTGTAGGAAAACTTTCGTACCTATGATTAAGCTTGCTTTCCTCGAGTCTCTTGCTTTGTTCCTTATACTGTGGTTTCGTACCTATGATTAAGCTTGCTTTCACGGAGTCCCTTGCTTTCTTCTTATACGGTGGTATCAGCAACTTTCTTGCATGGACAACCCATCGTCAAATTCACAAAAGCAGAAGTGAGCCGCATGAACCTAATTGAGGGGCTACAGTATGCTGTTCTAGGAAAATTTTTATTTGGCTGGCCAGACATCCAAGAACTGAGAAGAATCTTCCCAGTCCAGTGCAGAATCAAAGGTGAATGCAACATAGGCTTCTTCCGTGATAAGCATGTTCTAATTAGATTAACCTTGTGGGAAGATTTATCAAGATTACATCGAAAATCACTTACTATCTCAAAGCTAAAGATGGCTATGAGTATCAAATGCGCCAACTAATATATGATGCTAAATTTAAGCTCGGAGAAGAAACCCCTATGGCAATGGCATGGATATCTTTCCCACAGCTACTGCCCACTCTTTTTGTAAAAGAATGTTTGTTTTCTTTTGCTTCGGCAGTGGATACACTACTGCACCTTGACATGGTAACTATTAACAAAACAAGGCCTAGCTGTGCTAGAGTTAAAGGTTTTGGTTGACCTATTAGCTGAATTACCAAAAAAAGTCAGAATGGATATTGAAAATGAGGCAACAGGAGAATTCAGAACAAAGTGGGTCAAAATTCAGTACGACTACATTCCCAAGTATTGCAAGCAATGCAGACTACAAGAAAATGATGTAGATGAGTGCTGGAAATTGCACCCTGAATTGCTACATACAGAATCAATTGAACAGCAAGAAGCTAGAAGCAAAGCAGAGGAAAGTAAGAAGCAAAAGGGAAAGGAGAATACACCCCTGATGATCCTATCAAGCGGCAAAGTTGTTGGCAATGCAGGCTCCCAATGGAAGGAGGTTAAGGATAACAGAGTGCAAAAACAAGCAAAGCTCAAAGACAAAGAAGTTGAATTTGAACAGGAATTGATTCCAGTTAACATGATCACTCAACAACTCCAAACTTCCAATAAATTTGCCATGTTGGAATTGGAGAACAGCAATGCCAATACAGACAGTCAAAGGGAGCTGATTGCAGAAGTCTTTGGTAAAAAAAATGCTCCTACATACACAAGCACAGCAGCACACTTGCAAATAGTTGAAGAACCAACTTGCTCTGCAGCAGCTGTCACCAATCCAAACACATCAGCAGACAAAAATTCAAAAGGAAGTGCCAATAAACAAATAGCAAGAGTAGAGAAGCTCATGCACCCCACAGAACAATTGCCAAGCCCAAACATTGCTGAAAGGAACAACAAGGAAAGAGATGCAGAGGAAGAAACTCAATCACGATAAAGAAAAAGAAAGACACCACAAAAGACTCCACTTGCCAGTGGGTGCAGAAAAACTTCTATACAAATGAGGTCACAACCAACACCTATCATCAGGATCCACAAGATACCCTGCTAGAAAGGATAATATCCAGGACAACAAAGAAAAAAGCAACAAAAGCAAAATCAGGAAAGATGCTTGAAAGACCACAAGGAAGTCCAGGAAGACTTTGAGCTGACCAAATTGAAGAGGATTCAAAGGAAGGTGAAAATCCACAAAAAATGCAAAGTGAGGGGGAAGCAACTGATGAGGAAATAAAGGAGGATGATCAAAGTGAACATGATCCTACCAATGACACTTCCACAGCAACAAAAAACAACAGCAAAGATAAAAACAATCAACTGCTATTGACATCAGCCAAGGAAATACATCAGCTAAGCACATACATCAGCCAAGGACAAACCAGCACTGCAGCTCATGTAGCAGAAGCCAATGAGACAGGAAAGGCATACTTAAGAGAGAAAGAAGACAAAGATCAGAAAAAGAAGCAAGCTCAAGAAAAAGACAACCTCACCAAGCTCCAAGGAGGAAAAGCAAACAGCAGTAGTCAAAGTAAAGAATCTCAGCATCACAGCATCTGTAAGAGATGAAACAAATCTTCATGAGCACTCAGGCAAAGACCTAGATGAAGAAACAACTGATCAGATTTTCCTAAAGGTTGCCAAACAAGGAGACCTCTCCCCAACACAGATAGCAAAGATCAAGTCAGCAATTAAAAGCGGGAAGAAGCAAAGCAAAGAACGCAGCAACCCCTCTGCAACTGGGGTACAAACAAGAAGAACTCTGACACACCCCAACAATCAATAATAAATGCAATCATATGGAATATAAGGTCCGTAAATACAATGCAAGATTTTTAAAGGCTCATCACACTTCACAAAAAACATCATTTTGATTTCATTGCATACAAGAACCAATGCAACAAGCAAGGAAAATAGAGAGATACAGATGAAAGATTGGCCTACCTCAAGCTGTGGCGAATGTTTCTAATAAGATCTGGGCATTTATAGGAGACACATATGAAGTCACAGTACTACATGACATGGTACAATAGCTAACTCTGAGACTGCTTCACACAGAAACTCAAGTGGAATTCATCCTCACACTAGTATATGCCAAGTGTACTCAAACTAAGAGAATAGAACTGTGGGATTCATTATATGACATTGCACAGGACATGACAATTCCATGGTTGGTAGAGGGTGACTTCAATGTTATATGGGATGAAGAAGAAAAATTTGGAGGCCTCCTAATGTCAATCAATGAAATAGATGACTTCAGACACTGCATCAACACTTGCAACTTAACTGACCTTGGATTCAAAGGCAGCATCTTCACATGATGGAATGGCAGAGCAGAGGAAGACTGCATATTCAAAAGATTAGATAGATGCCTTGCCAACATAGAATTCTAGTAAGCTTTCCCAAGGCTAGAAGTCACTCACCTGTCCAAGATAGGCTCAGACCACAGCCCCCTTCTTTTAAAATGTGATATGGAAGCAATACCAATCAAGAAGCCATTCAAATTCCTCAATCTCTAGACTAAACATGAATCATTCAAATCAGTAGCGAGAGAAAACTGGCAAGCAAACTCTATGGTGACCCCTTCATCCTCTTTAATCACAAGCTCAAAAAGCTGAAAAAAGCTCTATCACTATGGAGCAGAACAACTTTTGGAGACATATTCCAAAACATTGTAAGCATGGAAGAGGTTGTTCTGGTACATGAAAAGAAATTTGAGGAAAGGCCAACACAACAAAACCGAGAAAGACTACAAAAGATCCAAGCTCTAGTAATCAGGCACCTAGCAATAGAGGACGAGTTCTGGAGACAAAAAGCAGGCATGGCATGATTCAAGGATGGAGACAGAAACAACAAATTCTTCCATGCCCAAGTAAATGGTAGAAGAAAAAGGTTCCAACTAAGGAGAATCCAAAATAACACAGGCAGCTGGATTGAGGAACAGGAGCAAATTGCAACAGAAGCAGTTAATTTTTATATAGAACAATTCACAGAGACTGCAACACCAACCAACTTCAGCATACTTGACAACATCCCTTAATTGATAAACATAGAGCAAAACTCAGAATTGATCAGGTAGCCCACAAAAGAAGAAACCAAGCAAGCTGTCTTCAGTCTAAATGGCAACAGTGCAGGGGGACCAGATGGCTTCACAGGTGCTTTCTACCAAACATGTTGGGACATAATAGGAGAAGACACACACAATATGGCCATGGCTTTCTTCTCAGGGAAACAGCTACCAAAATGTGTTACACACACAAACCTGGTACTGCTACCCAAAAAGAAAGAAGTGACAACATTCTCAGACATGAGGCCCATTAGCTTAAGCAATTTTGTTAACAAAATCTTTTCATGAATCATTCATGAAAGATTGGTGGAGTTGCTGCCTAACTTAATTTCCCAAGAACAAGCTGGCTTTGTTAAAGGCAGGACCATGCTGAAAATGTCCTTCTAACTCAAGAAATCATCACTGACATCAGACTCAGAACAAAAGCTAGACCAAATATTGTAATCAAGCTTGACATGACAAAAGCTCTCGACAGACTATCCTAGCTATTTTTGACAAACACCCCGAGACAAATGCGATTCTGTGAGACCTTTATTGGTATGGCCTTTGGCATCATTGGCAACAACTGGTACTCAGTTCTCATAAATGGTCAATCACATGGTTTCTTCAAATCATCAAGAGGAGTCAAGCAAGGAGATCCACTATCACCTGCACTATTTATTCTTGCTGCTGAAGCCCTCTCAAGAGGTCTAAATGCCCTACACCTAAACCTATACTTATATGGCTATGGACTACCCAAATGGAGCCCAAAGATAAACCACCTAGCATATGCAGATGACACTATCATATTCACTTCATCCGATTCCACTTCCATGCAATTAATCATGGAAACTTTAACTGCATATGAGACAGCATCAGGGCAGAAAATCAACAAGAGCAAATCTGCAGTGTATCTGCATCATTCAGCCAACTTTGAGGTGGTTACAAAAGTGGAGAGCATCACAGGTATTAAAAAGCAGGAATTCCCCTTCACATCCCTCGGATGCCCCATTTTCTACTCCAGAAGGAAGATATCACACTATTAAGAACTCATCAACAAAGTCTTAAACAAGCTGCAATCCTGGAAAGGAAAACTACTCTCAGTGGGAGGTAGGGCAGTTCTGATCTCACATGTTCTCCAAAGCATGCCCATATACCTTCTCTCTGCTATTAACCCTCCCAAAAATGTCATTAATAAACTACACAAACTCTTTGCACAATTCTTCTGGAGCAATACAGTAGGAGGTAAGAGCAGGCACTGGGCTTCCTGGAACACACTATGTATGCCATGTTAAGAGGGAGGAATAGGCTTCAAATCCTTACATGATGTGTCAAAAGCTTTGTTCTGCAAGCTGCGGTGGAACTTCAGATTCAAGCCAAGTCTCTGAGTGCTTTCATGAGTCAAAAATACTACAAGAAGTTAAACTCAACCATAGTTCCATGGAAAAACGGATCACACATATGGAGGAAAATGCTTGAATGCAGACACATCATTGAGCACCAAATCATTTAGCATCCAAAAATGGGATCCTTACTTTTTTGGTTTGATAACTGGACAGGATTGGGAGCACTGTACTTCACTGTGCCAAATGACTTTCCAATTGATGAAACCATACATAATGTGTATGATGTACTACAAAATGATGGACATTGGTATCTGGAAAAAATTTCAGAAATCCTGCCCCAAGAATTAGCACTACACATAGCTGAAAATGTCAAGCCACCAAATAGGGAAAACAACATAGATATACCATATTGGATGCTAGAACCTCAAGGCCATTTCAGTGTCAAAACTGCCTGGGAGTATCTCAGAAAAAGGGGATGAACCCAAAAGAGCATTCAAAATGATTTGGGTACAAGAAGCCCTCACACTCAAGGCGACACAGATATATAGGGAAGGAAACAAGTGAGCTGACCATCTAGCAAACTATGCACTTGAAATTGGAAGAATTGAATGTCATAACTTCTGGAGGTTAGATGCACAAGGTCGAAAGATACTAAATAAAGATAAACTCCAATGCCCACACATAAGAGTAAAGATAACAAAGCAGCAAAGGATAAACCATGACAGTGGCCATTGCAAAGAAACAACAACCTAGGATCAAACAATCTTCAAACAACATGTTTTTCATTTCTGCAGGCACATGGGAGGACAAAGCAATAGCATTAATAAAAAGCTCAAGAGGGATCAGAGGAGACTGGACAGAGACTCTACACTAATAGGCTCTTCTCTTTTGCAGGAAACACTGGCCAGTTTTTCTTGGTCCAGAAGAACACCAACACACAAGGGGTATATCACACAAGCATCCAGGAAGCATCCCAAACTCTCAACTCTGCCCCCACATGGTCATACCAGAAACACAACAGCAAAAAAGACTCCCTCAAAGACAACAATCCTGGGGCCAGACCACACAAGGCAGCATCAACAATCCATCATGATGCACTACAGGAACCAATCTACCATCTCAGAAGTCACGAGCAGCATTCCTATTGTTGCTATGGCATTTTGTCTGAGCAACAAGCACCCTTTACAACATTAGCAACACTTCAAGCTAACAAGCCACCTCAATTTGAAAGAACAAAGAGTATCATATCAACAATGTCACTACCAGCAACAGAAAGATCTCAGAAACAAATACCTCACCTCTCATATGCAGCACATAGGAAAAACTCAAAAAACACAACAACCCCAGCAGTAGCAAGACATCAATGAATTCAACAACTGCCACATCACAGAAAAAACCAAGATAAGGTTCAGGTTATTGCTGCAATTACAAGGTGTGGTATCAGCACCAAGAGTGCTCAATCTCTTAGAATTACAGCAATCATTGAATCCTACATCAAAGATCACACAATCATAAAGCAGCAAAGCAACAGAAACACAAGCAAAAGTTACTCCACTGCCTCTTTCACTGCAAACTGCTTGACAAGGTCCAGATCATTGCTCCAGTTGTAAGGTGTGGTATTAGCACCTCTGGTGTTAATCTCTTGTCACTACAACAATCATCTTAGACACCCATAGTCACACTGCAACACTGGACACCATCTGGGACACAACAGAGGACATTAGACTTCAATCAGCAACACAACAGCAACATGCCAAGCCAACATACATCACAGGATACAAGAGAAACAACAAAACACTACCAGATGCATCAGCCACACAAACAATTAAAAAACAAGCAGCAATCTCAAGGCAGAAACAGGAAAAAACAGCAACCCACAAAGGAACATCATCCCACTGTAACAGCTCCAGCAAACAAACAAGAGAAGTTCTTGACCTAATCACCCACCAGCAAAAAAAACCTTTTGCTCCAACTAGAATAACCATCTTCAACATGCTTTCTCCTTACAAAGAGAAAGCAAAATTGAAGACAGCTCGCACTCTTTTGCTACTCCTTTGAGAATTCTAGAACCAACTTTTGCACACCAGATGTACATACAAGGGATCACATCCCGGAAACAAATATTAGAAGCAGAAACATATGTACTTTTTTGTATAGTTGACCTAGATCAATCATACCACATTTTTGTAAATGTGATTATCTATCAACATAAAATAGACAATCGCCACATCACCATAGGTCTAACAATCCATCACTTTTTAGCCATATTTAGTTATCACTTTTGGATAACTAAGTGCACATTTACTTTACTATTGAAGGTAAGGTTTATGTCCCCCTCCATTTTTGTAATTTGATTCCATAAATAAAAAAACATGGATCAGTAGCTCTTTCTACCACTGAGGCAGAGTATATTACAATTAGACAATGTTGCGCTTAACTACTCTGGATGTTGCATCAATTGGTTGACTGTGAAATATCCTTTAAACCTGTTAAAATTTTTTGTGATAATTTTAGTGCTATATGTCTGTCAAAAAATCATGTGCATTATTCTGGAGCCAAGCTTATAGATATAAAGCATCATTTTATTAGAGATCATGTCCTTAGAGGAAACATAAAATTATCATTTGTAAGCTTTATTGATCAATTGGCGGATATTTTTACAAAACCCCTGCTTGAGGATGAATTTTGTGCATTACGAGACTCTCTTGGCATTATTCCTATTAATTCAAAACTTTAGGAACTTTGTTGTAATTTTTTATTTTGACGTCTCTTAATTTGCGTGTTTCCTTGTTTGGGTAAGTAGCATTAATTATGTGTCTCTTACTTTTATCTTTCACATCTTTTCAATAACGTTTTAGAGGGTAGTCAATCATCACGTCGAATCACTGACACCCTTTCCTTCCGTACTCATCTGTCAGTTTTCACTCTTTTAAGTCTAGTTTCATCCTCCTAATTTCTTCACATTGTTTGTTCTCCAAACCTCTGTTATCAACCCTACAATGGAAAAAGATTCCAAAAATCCTTCTGCCTTAACCCGCAAAAGCACTCGTTCCCGAGCAAAACTCTCTTCTCAACCTCCTGAACAAGTTAATCTAGGATCAGACCACTCTGAAGATTTTGCCTCTTCTCAAGAACTCTAAGATGATGCGTGTAGCCTCAATGAAATATCCCTAGGGAAACGACCTATGGAAGATATCCTTGAAACCTTCACACTCAAAAAGCCCAAAACTGACCTCTCAAGCTCTCCCGAATCAGACCTCAATTTTGGGACACACCCAACAAAGATGCCTTCATAGCCTTCAAAGACAAAAGTGTAGCCCATGGCAGAGTCATTGATCTAAACATCATGGAGAGGCTCAACTGCAAGGTCAAGGAACTCTTCGACTTCCAGGGGTGAAAACACTTTCTTTGCCCGCCTCTTCCAAAGGTATATGAATATCTTGTTAAATGTTCTATTCTAACCTTCGCTCTACAAAACCTAACAAATTAGAGTCCTTAGTTCTTGGAAAACGTATTGTGTTAAATTTTATTCTATGTGACTCTATTTTTCAGTGCAAGTCTTTGGGTTTCGCTATGCTGTGTAAGAATACGTGGCGTGAGGATTTTGAGATTTATTTTGATCAGGCAAAAAGCTATATAACTGAGTCACCCTCCGGTTCCCTTCCCAGTCAATTAGGACCCAGTGATGTCTACTTTGAAACCCGTGTCCTAGCACACATTTTGGAAACCACTCTTCTCCCGAGAACAAGATCTTTCTATACCTTTTCCCAACGTGATACCTTCTTGCTTTACTGTCTTCTTACTAAGCACAAGGTCAAACTGTTTTCTTGGGTCATCAATTTCATAATAGAGAGTGCCGATGATCCTATGAGTCTTCCATATGGTATGGTCATTACCCATCTGTTAGAAGCCCACAACATATGTATTGCTAACTATCCCTATGTCACTGTCAATAAGTCATATAACTCCAGAGCGTTCGCGAGCATGTGATACATTGCTGTGAAAGGAATTTGGGTGCCCGCACAAAGAAAAATCCCGGGAGAAGTCTAAGTACCCCATGAGCTGCTAGTGCTTTGGCCTTTAGCCTTCCATGGAGTTTATTTTACCCTCTTATTAGTTATGGTGTTGTCACGCCCCGACCATGGGGAGCGCAACCAGCACTCAACCGAAGTACCCCGGCCGAGCAAGCCTATACAATACCCTCTACCCAACTCACGCATGAATAAAGAGAAGATACATTTATATCTTTAATTAAACATTAAGGGGTCATGTGAATAACACCAGTTCATTTACATTAGTTACGTCATTAACAAGTCGCCAAAACATTACACTATACATTGTAGTTAAAGTGAGACAAATGATACAATTAGAACAAGTTTAGTTCTACCTTCCCAAAACAAGATACAACCCACACTATGTCTATGAAGCGTCTAACAGAAACAAAAGAGTGATACGACAGTGCCGGTAACAAGGCCCCGGCAATACCTCAAAACACTATGTACATGGAACAAGAGATATAGGACCCCGAAATGAAGTGGGGCTCACCGAGTCAGCTGAGGAGAGGGTGTGCTGCTATCACTGATCAATACCACCTACTATGGAACCACCTGCATCCATTAAAGATGCAGCGCCCCCAGCAAAAGGGAAGTTAGTACATATAAAATAGTACTAGTATGTAAAACTAAACACACTCTCAATAGAACGAGTAACAGCAAATGGAGAAGGAAACAGGAAGTCAATTAAAAAATCAAATAGCATCAAGGTGTCAAGATAGGGGAAAGGCAAATTTCAAGTAAGTTCCAAGCTTTTTATGTTGGGATATCTTTAGCACCGATACACCATCATGTTTTAGCATGACTCAGCCCGACCGACTAAGCCGTCTCACCATGATACATCCACTCACAACACCGCCATGTGCGCGGCATGGGGTCCGACCTCAGCCCGATCGGCTTAGCCATCTCGCCAGAAGGCCATGTGGGTCGACATCACATCACATCTCGCTAGTAATAATCTCAGCCCATATAAGGGGAAACAGCTCAACACATCAATCTCATCCCATATAAGGGGAAACAACCTCAGCACATTAGCACGGGGACTTACCCTGCAATCACTCCTACACCAGCACGTGTAGTTTCGGGGTTAGGTTAATTCGACCTACCCTTCCTGGGTGGGCAATCAATACTCCTAAAGCATTTATTATTAAAAGGATTTACCACTTATTTCGTAATCTTTTGCATATCATTCATTTCATTGGCACCAATGTCCATGACGCAATATCATTCTTGGCACTTTTGGCCGCACAACATATTTCGTGTTCTCTTCTTTCACTTTCAAATATAATCATGATTAATCGACAACAAGGCCTTTCAAATTAAGACTTTAAACAAATATTTGAGCAATTTAAGGTCTTAGGGACATGTGATCTCTTACACAATTTGACAAGATAGCTTTCATTAGAATCACATTTTTAAATCATAACATAGCAACACATAGCCCATGCTTAAACCACATTCTCAAAAAGTAACTCCACATAACAAGTTGGAATACATATTGAACATATATTTATTTTAACACGAGGCTTATTTGGAATAATCAATTTTAAAATGAGCATCAGGGGACTTACAAGGCCATTGTGGGGTTCAATTCTAAAAGAGGAGTTAAGACAACATACTTTGCTTTGAGCTTTCCTTAATTCACTGCACAGTTCTGGAATCCTGGCAAATTTGATCTATTTAGAGACACAGCAACAATGAACACGAATTAGGAAGGAGTTCATGATTCTAGCTCATTTGAGAATTTTAGTAAACACTAGGTGGCCATTATGATCTCAAGGTCCTCCTATGGTGGATTCCTCTATTTCACTACCCAAAATCTACCCAATTGAGCTCCCACAACCCTATATAGCACATGAATGCATATATAGCAACTCTCATATCAAAGAATCATATTCCCATTTACCTATCTTCTACCTAAACTCAAAATTGAAGACTAGGGTTAGAACCTTACCTGTTGGATGAAAATCTTGTGAGATTTCTTGTTGAATTTCAAAGCTTGGAAAGATGTTGATGAACAAAGCACTCGGCGTTTACTTCTCTCTCTATAGAACACTTCTCTCTTCTCTCTAAAATGACAGGTTTTTGCCTTCCAAATGAACCCCAAGGGCTTTTAATCAAAATAGGGTCAGGTAAAAAAAAATAGAAAAATGAAGCCCCGACACAGATCTGCAGTTGCATATGCGATCGCATAATGCTTCTGCGGTCCAAAAAATGAGCCACATAATGGCCCTTCGGAACTGGGCTTTTCTGCCCCACTCTAAGATGGGTCTGTGGTCCGCAGACCTATTCTACGGTCGCAAAATGCGCCGCAGAACTTTCCTCCGGAAATTTCCATGCTGGGTCTGCAAGGAATTATGCGGCTGCATAATGGACCACATAATGGTCCAAAACTTTTGCCCAAATTTCTGCTTCAGTCTGCAGCAGATATGCGGTCCGCAGATTAGTTCTGCAACCATATAATGGACCGCAGAAATGCCTTGTACTTCCATAATTTTTATTCAACTCCCCAACGAACTGTCCAACCCAAAAAGTCCGAACCGCGGTGAGGAAGCTCGCTACGAAGAATCTCTACACTCGTCAACACATAGACTCAGTTGCACTCTGAATGAAGTGGAGTCTTTACTGATCCTTCGTTGAATGCTAACCTCGTCTACTATGAGGGATCGTCAAACTCATTACCTACACTTGTAGGCATAAAAGAAGCATCAAACAACAAAAAGGATGTTAGTAGGAATAATGTTCCGAGTTAGGCTGAACTAAACATAACAATAAGTCAACATCAACGAGAGAGCTATTAGAATCAACCTGAACCTCTAAAGTGTCACTGAGGGCCATGATATACATACTAATTTTACTTTTATATTTAATGTCTCTATTTGGGACTATATCAATATCGTAACATGAATGCCAACTGATCTATGGTAACTACCCAACTGGCCGTAGCACAGTAGTAAATTCATGACTGCCCAACGGGCTGTAGCTCGGTGGTTTATGCGAAACTACCCAACCGGCCTTAGCTCGGTGGAAAATGCATGACTTCCCGGTCGACCGTAGCTTGGTTGTAAATGCAAAACTGCCCAACCGGCCGTAGCTCAGTGGTAAATGCATAAAGAGCCTTTTACGATCATTAGGACATCTTTATCATATGCCTCAATAGGGACATAGGAACATACTTAGACATGATTTGAATTACATTTCACAAGAATAAATAATGTAGACATCCTTAACTACTAAAGATTAGAACCATTATAGAATAACTTTATATTTACGTTTCGTTGCCTGGATCATGCCACTAGAGGAAGGATTAGCCTTAAAATACCTTTTTTAATAATGACTCGATATACACTGCCCATAGTACTTCAACCTACATCAAGGTATTAGAACTATGGTTAATACCGTAGAAGAACTTAAAACACATTTCTAAGCTAGTAGCTCTTTTACGGAGGTTGGGCAGAACTTCCCCTATATTTCCTCCCTTCCTCAAATTCAAAACAGCAACAAATAACAACATCAACAATTTCAACAACTAATCCTATACATTCAGCCCCTTAACAACGTCAGAACAATTCCAACAACTCAAACAATAGTACAATGAGCAGCAAGCTCGATATGTGACTAAACCACTATAGTTTTACACCTCTTCTCCACTCCAGAATTTATCAACAACATTAACCACCACATAGTCAATCCCTACTAATTTTCAGTAACAATACAACTTTAAAACTACGCCATAATAGTCCCACAATTTCAATAACTAAAAATTGATATTTCAAATTACTAAAACACGTTTCCGACTTGTCTTTTCTTTCAAATCGAGGAAATACATAATTACGCCTCTTGTCATATAAACCAACCATGAATTAAACTTAAAATAAGTTCACAACCAGCCCCTTTTTGAGGATTTATTTGGTCCCTTCATTTAAACAAGTAGGTGAAACACCTACTTGTCACCTACCAGTCTGTGCATTCTAGCCAAAACGCAAATATCTCTCTACGCAACGCTTTAATGATTTGGAACCAAGACTCGTAGACCTTCAATTTGGTTGGTGGATAACCCCCTAACTCCAAGTATATTGGTAGAAAAACTAAGTGAAATTATACTTAAATTTCAATATAATTTATGAACGTAACTTGTGACGACTTTTGTCGGCTTTTGTTTCACAACTCGCTTGACCTCAAAACAAAACACACGACTATCATACGACTAAAATACCTCATAACATCACCTTCATATCATGCTATGCACCCTAGTATCACCCTAAAATTACGGGTTATAAAATCCCAACTTGCCAATTTTATGTAAAATATTTTTAACCTCCAAGGAAACATAACTAGCTTACTTTTATGTACTTTCAAAGATAATCTCATTTCTGAGGTTGTATCAATTGACTTATGACGTACTTTTATGTACAAAAACATGGGGTGTAACACCATAGGGAGCACACCGGCCCGAGGCACACTCTCCATAAGGCCCACCAGATTGACTAGAGCGTCCTAAAGTACTAGAGTTGTAATGAATCCCTCTGCGACCTGAGTTGGTCCTATGGGTGCAGTCTGAACATGGACCTCCTCCTCCTGCTCGATCTGGGGCTCTGAAATAGGTGTTGATGTGCGTGCTCTAGGCTCAACTCTACCTCTTCCTTTAGCCCTACCTCGGCACCGGCCCTGGCCTCTACCCCTGGTAGGGTAGCAACCTGGGACTCCGGCTCCTGATCAGCAATGGATATTGTGTTATCCTCACCATCTATGAGAGAACAACAATAGAATGATTCAAACTTCAGCGATAGAATAAAGTTGCACGACAGAGTAAGAAAGAAGTTAAATTTCCTAAAGCGTTATAGCCTCTAGAAGATAATTACACTCATCTTTGTACCGATCCTCAAGACTCTACTAAACTTGCTTATGACTTGTGAGACCTAGGAAACCTAGTTCTATAATATCAACTTTTCATGATCCGAAATTCCGACCGTGGGGCCGTGATGACTCCTAAAACCGAATGCCAGGAAAACCAACACAACAAATAATACAAAATGGAGAAAAAGCAATAAATATCTAATAAATGACAAATAGCATAACATAAAACACTCAAAATCTAGTGTCACAAGTACATGAGCATCTAGATCCAGCTAAATAAAAGGTTTCAAAAGAATTACAACATTATCCGAAATAAAATGGAAACAGTACAACAAAAATAGGAAGGTGAGTCTAGGGTCTCCGAATGGGTGCAGCTCTACCTCGAATCATTGACTGTTATCCACTAAGTACCTCTCGGAAATCCATTGTTACCAACGTCAAAATCTACACAAGAAGTGGAGAAGTGTAGTATGAGTACAACCGATCCAATGTACTCAGAAAGTGTCGAGCCTGACCCCGACGAGGTAATGACGAGGCTAAGACAAGACGCCTACTAAAACCCTATGCAGATATATGTATGTGTGTATATATATATATATACACACACACACACATTGATAAGGGATTAAGAAAGTATGTACTTAACATAGATCTCTTTATGGATATGGACACCAGAGACTCTAGTATTAAAAATACTAGATTAGACGAGGTAGATATACCTCAAAATTTTGATTTGTTAAACAACTGGACCATTCCCCAAGTCCCCATTAAACAACTATATGACTTTGGATGGTTTGATAAACTGTCGTCTAAACAATTAATAAAAATGAGAGAGCAATCTCTTACATTAAATTCTTTAGAACAGACTATTCATTTGTTAAACAATCGTGATATTGATGTTTATAAAAATAAGTATAATTTTGTTCATATTGGTATAGTACAAATTGCCTTCAAACCATTAACTCTTAAAGGGTTACCAGAGACATCCTTAGCAGCTTTAAGACATGCTAGAAATTTGAATTTCAGACAGTCTCTGATGGGTTCATTTGAATCTACGGTGGCTTATGGTCCCGTATATTTCAATACACAACCCAATTTACAATTATCTCTTTCAGATGTTAATATTCTAGATGCTTTAACTCTAAATGTTAAAACGCATGGTTATAACTATGCACCTGGATCTGAACTTATCTGCTTGTCATATAGGATTTATTATAAATTTTTGTCTACTTTAAATCCTCGTTGCAAACTGACAGATTCATCTAATCAGTCTATAATATTTGAGACTAATTTTGCTAAATCCAAGGTCACCACTAGGAGACCTATCAGATGAGATGAAATTAATTTTCCCTCTACATGGATTTTAGACTCGGTAATATCTTCAGGTCAACAAGCTGATACTGTTACTAATTATTATTATTCTCATATTTCCCAGATCCCAGAAGGGCAAATTTGTATTCAATTCGAACACAATAAGTCTTTGACGCCTTATAGGCATTCCTTTACTGGCAATAGAAGGCTTTCTTTGCCTTCAACCTAATCTTATATCGCTCCAGTAGAACCAGTTTATGGTCCAGCCAGGTTAAATCGCGCTGCTTCTTTGCATACAATTGCTACTACTGATATAGATAAACGAGTAGAGCGTATAAAACTTGATAATAGAAATAATATAGTTCAGGATGATAATTCTTTAGATAAGGATATTCCTTCTCAATCCGAAATGGATTTCGACCCTAATACTGTTTAATGATCCCTTACAAAATTGATTTTAGTCCAGGATCACTGGCTCGACAACATATTCAGTCTGAATTCTTTATTGATAAATGGAACCATTTTAGAAATTGGTTCTTTGACACCTATAGTGCTGATGATAAAAGGAATATTTCCCAAGAATTTTATGAAATTTGTTCTTTGCATAACTAGGTGATGTACTTTGTTCCTTGGTTTATAACCACTTATGTGGCATTATATGTTAAAATCCTTGAAAGAACTTACAAAGAAACCAGTGGACAGCTAGTAAAGGGTACTTACCCACCACAAGCGTCCTTTGTGTTGCCTAATAATACGGGCATTACATTTACTGCTTTTCAAAAATTCGTTAATAATGACGTGGCGACGATTAGCGCTAGAGAAATTAATTTATTAATTTCTCAAAACAATTATATGTCTTTATATGTGAAAGTTTTAGGTGAGCATATTAGTTTACTAGATTCTAAGATAGGAGAATTAATTGACTTAGTTAAGAAAATTAGTACTCCAAAGGAAACCTCAATGATAGTAAGGTCTACAAAGGTTACACCAGATTCTATTGCTTCTTTAAGCAAAACAGTGATAGACGCGCCTATGCAGCGACCTGTTGAAATAGAAGGTTTTCACCTTAAGTCCAAAGCAGACTTAGAAAAACTAGTGACTGATAAGCTAGCTAGTTTAGATCTAAAACCTTTAGAAATGGCCTCCGAATTTTTTGAGAATATCTTAGATCCTTCTAAAGACCATAAGGAAGTTATGTGGTCCGAGCTTAATAAGCTTAGGAAAATAGGTAGCAGATATGCTGATAAACCTCTAATGAATACCTATTATTATCCTAGACCAACTCCACAAGATGTATTAGTGGAAGAAAGGGACTGGAACCAGACCAACACCAGTTATAGCGGGGATGCCATTTATGAGTGGAACTTAGATGGACTAACTGATAGGCAGGTTAGCATCTTAGTTCATATGATGTATTCCACTTTCTGTAAAGCCATTAGTGAAAGGAATATCGATACGATTATATGCAGAATGATAATTGCTGTATTTACTGGTCAGATAAGAGGATGGTGGGACAATTTCCTATCAATAGCCGATACGACTGCTATTATGGAAGCTACTACAGCAGAACCTGAATTTGATAATATAGGATGACCTCTATTACAAAATAGGTCAGACGCTGTTTATACCATAGTTTT
The DNA here is from genome assembly GCA_002018475.1 of Nicotiana obtusifolia. Lineage (NCBI taxonomy): Eukaryota > Viridiplantae > Streptophyta > Magnoliopsida > Solanales > Solanaceae > Nicotiana > Nicotiana obtusifolia. The sequence goes on along the minus strand of MCJB01039953.1, from coordinate 28,397 downwards.
AACCATTATAGAACACATTCGTGGTAGATGCACCAATATGTACAAAAATATTCGTACTATGCTAAATAGCGTTAAGTGTAAACACTTAGGTGCATTTAGGTGGTGTAAAGACACCTTTCTTAGTAGGGTTATGGATTTACCCGAAAGTAATGCTGACCATTGGAAGGTAAAGTTTGTAGATGGTTTGCCATATCTATTTGCAGAAAGAGTGAAAAAGACTCTTAGAGGCAATACCGCGCAAATAAACTATAATACCTATACTTATGGCAAACTGATAGGAGTTTGTACACAGGAAGGTCTTAACCTTTACAACAAGCTGAAACTGAATCAGCAGATTAAGAAACAGAGACTAAATGAGAGAACCCAGTTAGGAGATTTTTGCCAGCAATTCAGCATGGGAGAAATTTATTCTCCTCATAGGAAAAAACGTCGTGATATTGTAGAAAAAGCTTATCGTAGAAAGGGTAAGAAATATCGTTATAGGACAAAAGATGAGCGAGAAAAGCGAAAGAAGTTTTGCAAAGAAAATCGATTTGTTAATAATAGATCGAAGAGAGATTTAAAAAATCTTAAGTGCTACAAGTGTGGTAAAATTGGTCATATAGCTCCAAATTGCAAAAAGGAAAAGCTGAAAGCTTTAATATTAGAACTAGACGGTAAGTCTAGAGACCAAATTCTTAAGGTTATGGATGAAACCTCAGGAGAAGAATATGATAGTAGTTCTTCCGATAACCAAGTCTCTGAGGACTCCTTAAATTTGCTTGATAGTGATAATTCCGAAACTGATAACTGTGATAATTGTGATCAGAATAATTGTTCTTGTGATACTATGGATTTTTATAAACTGCAATCCCAATTTCATGATTTTAATATTAAACCTATTACTTCTGATAATATTGTGGAATTGTTAATAGAAGTTACTGATAATAATCTTCGAGAAAAGATTATTAACATGGCTTTTACATTTTCAAATTCGGCAGATAAGCCACTTCAAAGAAAGTGTGATATACTCGATGAAGCTCCTTATTCTTTTGCAGAAGTTCAAAGAAGACTTTTAGAAAAGAACGAGCCAAAGATTTCCGGTTATAATTCTTCAATGGATGATTTGAAAATTGAAGTAGAAAAATTGAAAATGAGATTAAATCTCTAAAACAAAATCAAATAATTTTAGATCACCGAGTTACTCAGATAGAAAACACTTCTTCAACTCAACTGCTTGTTGATAACAAGAAAAAGGGAATTTTTATACCCGAAAATGATTTTGAAGAAATTTCTGAATTTTCTAAACAGATTGTCTCAAATCCCAAACATGATATGTTTCTTGGAATGATGCAAATAGTTATTGCTCACAAATGGTATGTAAAATGTACTATTTTGATTGATAATGACTTTTCTGTTACTTAAATTGCTTTGATAGATAGCGGTGCAGATATTTCTTATATTCAAGAAGGATTAATTCCAACTCGATATTATCATAAGACTTCTCATAATGTCAAGTCTGCATCTGGTGATAAGACGAAGATAGAATACAAATGACCTAATGCTTATATTTGTAAGCAAAAGGTTTGTATTCTTCATTTCTTCATACTAGTTAAGGATCAATTATACCCTCCAATTATACTAGGAACGCCCTTTATAAGATCTATTTATCCATTTACTAGGGTACATGAAAAAGGATTTGATGCAGTTTATAACGATAGAAAAATATCTTTCAATTTTGTTACTGATCCGGTTACGCGGGATATTAATGCTTTGATTAATATGAAGCATAGTCATATGAAATACTTGCAGTATGAAATTTACAGCATGACAATAACTGATACATTGAATTTTGCTAAAGTTCAGGAAAAGATTAAATTAATCTCTAAACAATTTGCTATTTCTATACGTGCTGACCACCCGAGTGCTTTCTGGGATAGGAAAAAGCATGTGGTCTCTCTTCCATATGAAGACTCTTTTTCTGAGGAAAATATATCAACAAAATCAAGACCCTGTCAAATGAACTCCGAATTAGTAGAGTTATGCGAAAAAGAAATTGACAATTTATTACAGAATGGTTTAATAAAACCTTCTCGATCACCTTGGTCGTGTACTGCTTTTTATGTTAACAATGCTGCTGAAAAGGAACGAGGAATTCCTAGATTAGTTATTGATTATAAGCCTTTAAACAAGGTTTTAAAATGGATTAGATACCCGATTCCTAATAAGAAGGATTTACTTTGTAGGTTAAATGATGCCAATATATTTTCAAAATATTATTTAAAATCAGGTTATTGGCAAATTCAGTTATTTAAAGAACATACTTATAAAACTGCTTTTAATGTTCCCTTCGGGCAATATGAGTAGAATGTGATACCTTTTGGTTTGAAAAACTCACCTTCAGAATTTCAAAAAATCATGAATGATATTTTTAATCCATATATGGATTTTATCATTGTTTATATAGACGATATTCTTATTTATTCAAAAACTCTGGAATTGCATTACAAGCATTTAGACATTTTTAAAAAAATTGTCATTCAAAACGGTTTAGTCATATCAAAACCAAAAATGAGCTTATTTCAGACTAATATTCGTTTTCTAGGTCATCATATTTGTCAAGGTAAAATCACGCCTATTCAACGGGCTATAGATTTTGCATCAAAATTTTCCGATGTAATTACTAATAGGACTCAGCTACAGAGATTTCTTTGTAGCTTAAATTATATATCTCCTTTTTATAAAAATAAGTCTCGAGATATTGCTCCTTTATATGATAGGCTAAAAAAGGATTACAAATCTCCTTGGACTGATAGTCATACTGAGATTGTTAAACAGGTGAAAAAAGAAAGTCGCTACCCTTCCATGTTTAGCCTTAGCTATTCCTTTATGGAAAAAGATTATAGAAACAGATGCTTCTAATATTGGCTTTGGGGGTATTTTAAAAAAGATTAACCCTCATGACAAGAAAGAGTATCTAATAAGATACTACTCAGGTAAATGGACCGAGGCCCAGAAAAAGTATGCTATTGTGGCCCATGAAATGCTTACTATTGTTAAGTGTGTTTTAAAATTTCAGGATGATTTATATAATCAAAAGTTCTTAATAAGGATAGATGCACAGGCAGTAAAATTTATGTTAAATAAAGTTTAAACATGATGCCTCAAAAATGATATTCGCAAGATGGCAAGCACAATTAGCTCCATTTGACTTTGAAATCAATTATAAAAAAAGGTTTGATAATTCCCTTCCTGATTGTTTATCCAGGGAATATTTACAAAATGAATAACGAGATATCTTCTTTCAGTTTCAGGATGAGCCATCAATGGCCGTCCAAAAATTCCTCTGATAGAGGGAAAGGACGCGGAAACTATGGCCATTATAGAGGCCGAGGAGGACGAGGATCTTACACTCCACCATCCCCTGTAATACAAAGAGGAGGAAAGATATTGATAATGAGAAGATTTCTCAAGAAAGAGGAGAATCATCCTCAAACACTATTAATTTGGAAGATATTCCGAAAAATAGCCCGTTATACGAGCAAATGCAGGCCTATCTAGCCTCAAGAGAAGCACGCATAGTGCTACCTATGCAAATGTGGCAGTTGAAAACTCTGATGATATCAAGGGTTACGAGAAAGTAATAAAAAAGGAAATGATATTTCCTTTAGAAAATCACGATTTACAGTGGAAAGACAAACCTTGGAAGATACTTCAAAGGTATTTGATTGAGAAATTATATTTCCCGCGCAAGTCATACAAAACCCGATCATATTATGAGAATACTTTGATAAGTTCAGGCAATGCAAAATTCCAGCACTTTCAAGGTTATACCCCAGAAAAAAATGTTTATAACTTCTCCAAGATTATTATCAAACAGATTATATCTGCTGAAGAGTGGGGAACATCCACCATGAAGGAACGACAAGTGATACTTGACGATAAACCTTTTAATTATACTTAATAGGATTATACCCAGGTTTTTAGCGATGTTTTATATATAATAATGATAAACATAAGCATACTTGGTTTATAAAAGTATGTACTAAGGTATTCTCAAAACCTCTACCAAATTGGCTTCTAAATTGGTGGTCATACCACGGTCCAACAATAGAAATATTGCCAACAACCTTCAGACAGTTATACAGCGAATGGATACAGGTATCTCTTGATCTAGATGCGTTATACAAACAAGATCATATATGTTGGCCTGAGAAAATAAGCCATATCTATTCTTTCTGGAATTTTCCATTCCTTGGATTCATAAATGGGTACCAGAAGTTGGTTATACCGAAGAAGACATCCCCTATTTATATCGGACGTACTTCAATAATTTTTGGGACAAGTTAATAAAATGGACCCAAAAACAGATAAGTTACATGGACAAGAATTGCTCGATAATATTAAAGGTGCCATAAAGACTTATAAGTCCAAAACCAAGGAAGTAATAATGGAAAATGCTTCCATTAAGTACGTTGCTAGGAAGATCAATTTCCAAGAAGGCAACAAAGAAGAGATAATAGCTCGCTACTTAGATGGAGTTCGACGAAATTTACTTCAATCGATCGAACAAATTGCTGATAAATCAGACACATCAATGAAAAGTGACACCAGCCATCTATCCAAGAAGAAGGTAGTAGCATGTTAAACGACGCACAAAATGAAGAATCGGTAAACAAAGTTAACTTTCAAGATGTTAAAGAATTTCTCCAGAAAATGAAAAAGCTGGATAAAACCCAAGAAAAAAGAGTCATGGATTTGCAAGACAAGATGAAAAGGGGACCCCAACGTCATAATTGTGGGACCAACAGAAAAAACAAGATAAAAGAACCCACAAGTCATAATCGTGGGACTCGGACCCCATAAGTCATAATCGTAGGACCCAAGACAGTGATATCTGTCACTGTGCACTGATAGTTGCACTGTATATTACTGTAAAAAGATTCTTTTTTTCTTCTTTAAATAGAGGCCTTTGCCTCAAATGTACATAGACGAGAAGTTTTTAGATTTATTTTCTCTTTCTAGATTTGCTCTGCCTTCTCTCTAAAAGAAGAGAGTTTTGTAAAGTTCATCATTTTTAAGATTTTGTAAAGAAGAAATCAAAAATTGCCTAAAGTTTTGGGCATAACTCTCAAGTACTAGCCAGGCTTATAGACGGCTAAATCCATATCTATGTTGAATACGATACTTCTTAGCTTCATATTAACGATGCGCTAGACTTAATTAAAATCAAGAGATTCTAAATATGAATAATTAACTTATATTATGTAAATCTTTAGCTTGGTTCCAAGATGGTGGTACAGTCGTGCTATATACTGCAGACTTTAGATTTGCCTCAGTGGCTACGTCTAGCGTCTGGTGATAAGGCCATTTATTTTGAGTTGTTTAAGGCCGTTGAGATCCCAGTGAATCCTTCGGGATGTCCCAGACACATGGTCTAAAGTCACTACAGTACTTAGTTACTGACAGGCCCCTTGCTTGGGTAAAAGGTTTACCATACAGCTAATTATCTACATAATCATAAGGCTAAAGATTCATATCATAGAATCCCTTAATTTTGATTCTTGTTAACAAAGCAAGGATACAATTTTGATCAGACTAGTGACGCCGCGCGGACTACCGCCAGCCGACCTAGATCCTGGTCATTATGGTATCAGAGCCTAGGAATTACGTTGATAAGGGATTAAGAAAGTATGTATTCAACATAGATCTCTTTATGGATATGGACACCGGAGACTCTAGTATTAAAAATACTAGATTAGACGAGGTAGATATACCTCAAAATTAGATTTGTTAAACAAATGGACCATTCCCCAAGTACCCATTAAACAAATATATGACTTTGGATGGTTTGATAAACAATCGTCTAAACAATTAATAAAAACGACAGAGTAATCTCTTGCTTTAAATTCTTCAGAACAGACTATTCATTTGTTAAACAATCGTGATATTGATGTTTATAAAAATAAGTATAATTTTGTTCATATTAGTATGGTAGAAATTGCCTTCAAACCATTAACTCTTAAAAGGTTACCAGAGACTTCCTTAGCAGCTTTAAGAGATGCTAGAAATTTGAATTTTAGACAGTCTCTGATGGGTTCAATTGAATCTACGATGGCTTATGGTCCCGTATATTTCAATACACAACCCAATTTACAATTATTTCTTTCAGATGTTAATATTCTACATGCTTTAACTCTAAATGTTAAAACGCATGGTTATAACTATGCACCTGGATCTGAACTTATCTGCTTGTCATATAGGATTTATTATAAATTTTTGTCTAATTTAATCCTCATTGCAAACTGACTGATTCGTTCAGTCTATAATATTTGAGACTAATTTTGCTAAATCCAAGGTCACCACTAGGAGACCTATCAGATGCGATGAAATTAATTTTCCCTCTACATGAATTTTAGACTCGATAATATCTTCGGGTAAACAAGCCGATACTGTTACGAATTATGATTATTTTCATATTTCCCAAATCCCAGAAGGGCAAATTTGTATTCAATTTGAAGACAATAAGTCTTTGACTTATAGGCATTCCTTTACTGGCAATAGAAGGCTTTCTTTGCCTTCAACCCAATCTTATATCGCTCCAGTAGAACCAGTTTATGGTCCAGCCAGGTTAAATCGCGCTGCTTCTTTGCATAGAATTGCTACTACTGATATTGATAAACGAGTAGAGCGTATAAAAATTTATAATAGAAATAATATAGTTTAGGATGATAGTTCTTTAGATAAGGATATTCCTTCTCAATCCGAAATGGATTTCGACCTTAATACTGTTTAATGATCCCTTACAAAATTGATTTTAGTCCAGGATCACTGGCCCGACAACATATTCAGTCTGAATTCTTTAGTGATAAATGGAACCATTTTAGAACTTCGTTCTTTGACACCTATAGTGCTGATGATAAAAGGAATATTTCCCAAGAATTTTATGAAATTTGTTATTTGCATAAAAAAGTGATGTACTTTGTTCCTTGGTTTATAACTACTTATGTGCCATTATTTGTTAAAGTCCTTGAAAGAACTTACAAAGAAAGCAGTGGACAGCTAGTAAAGGTTACTTACCCACCACAAGCGTCTGGTGCCATAATGACCAGGATCTGGGTCAGCAGGCGGTAGTGCGGCGTCACTAGTCTGATCAAAATTGTATCCTTGCTTTGTTAACAAGAATCAAAATAAAGGGATTCTATGATATGAATCTTTAGCCTTATGATTATGTAGATAATTAGCTGTATGGTAAACCTTTTACCCAAGCAAGGACCTGTCAATAACTAAGTACTGCAGTGACTTTAGACCATGTGTCTAGGACATCCTGAAGGAGTCACTGGGATCTCAACGGCCTTAAACAACTCAAAATAAACGGCCTTATCACCAGACGCTAGACGTAGCCACTGAGGTAAATCTGAAGTCTGTAGTATATAGCACAACTGTACCACCATCTTGGAAGCAAGCTAAAGATTTACATAATATAAGTTAATTATTCATATTTAGAATCTCTTGATTTTAATTAAGTCTAATGCATCATTAATATGAAGCTAAGAAGTATCGTATTCAACATAGATATGGATTTAGCCGGCTATAACCCTGGCCATCAGAGAAGAAATTATAATAGAAGGAAGTAGTACCTGAGAGTTGTGCCCAAAACTTTAGGCGATTTTTGATTTCTTCTTTACAAAATCTGAAAAATGATGAACTTTACAAAACTGTCTTCTTTTAGAGAGAAGGCAGAGCAAATCTAGAAAGAGAAAATAAATCTGAAAATGTCACATCTATGTACATTTGAGGCAAAGGCCCCTATTTAAAGAAGAAAAAAAAAAGAATCTTTCTACAGTAATGTACAGTGCAGCTATAGTGCACAATGACAAATATCACTGTCTTGGGTCCCATGATTATGACTTGTGGGGTCTTGGTCCCACGATTATGACTTGTGGGGTCTTTTATCTTGTTTTGTGATGTGCCGGAGAATTTCGGCACATTTTTGTAACGGCCCGATGTGTTGTAGAAATACATAAGATACTAATTGCTTAGACTTGGCTTGTTTTAAGTGCAAATCCCTCTTTGTAATTATGCAATTTTATCATTATTGCGGGGTATGAGGTATAAGAATCTAATAATTAAGAAAAGAGTTCAAAAAGGCAAGTAATGCAGGATATGCAGTCGCATTTCTAACATGCGGACCACATATCTTACATGGGCGTCGCATACTTGGACAGATTTCTGGGCAAAGGTTCATGTCAGAAATACTAATTGAAATGCGGACCGCATTTCAAGAATGCGGACAGCAAATTGCGCTGCCTGTATCGCAGATTGGAACAGAGAACTGGACAAGTTTTATGTTAAAAATACAGTGAGAAATGCGGACCGCATTTCTAAAATGCGGACCGCAAATCTCACAGTGAAATCGCAGAATGAGGCAGAGTCTTGGGCCAAATGCCATTTCAGAAATGCGGTCCAAATGCGGACCTCATGTTGAGTTTGCGACCAGAATGCGATCGCATTCTGGACACCTGAAATTTTATTTTGACCCGAATTTTGGCCCACTATAAATAGGAACCAGGAACCCTAACATGCAAAAACCCTCTTATTTCGTCAATTACCTCAGAAAAACTCACCAAAACACCCTCAAACCCCAGAAAATCAACCTTCAAATCACCTTGAAAGAACCCCAAAATCCGTGAGAAACATATCCAAATTATAGTCATCAACCTCCCATTTACCAGCCCAGCGTTCCCCATTTAAACACACCAAGAACCAACTGCAACTCGCCGGAAAATAGCCCCAGTTTAAGCTAAAAAACAACCGTAGAATCACTCCTTTCAAACCCCAACATCTATTACAAGAAACCCCACTCTCTAACACCAAAGACCCAGCTCAAATTGCTGCAAATTGTGCCAAGAATTGTAGTTGAGTTAAGGCACCCTACCAAGTTGTAGCTTGTTAGCTCAAATTGAGTTCGCCTAAGGTTTGTGAGCGTTCCTAAGAGGTTGGACTCGAAGAATTGTTGGAAGTCTAGGAAGTTATTGTGAAGCAAGGTAAGTGTTAGTTCTAACCTTAGCTTGAGGGATTAGAAATCGTGTCTTGTTTGCTAAATTGCTCCTTGTTGAGAACAATGCATAGGCATGGTCACGAGTGTCTATACGTTGGTGTCACGCATGACCGCGGGTCGTGTATGGATAACCGTTTTGTGACTATTATTTTGAATTGTTGAATAATATCCTTGATTTGGTATGATGTGTTGCATGTGGGAGCGGGTGGCACACCTGCCACGAGATATTTTGAATTAAGGGCGAGTGGTATGCCTACTACAAGGTTGCTTCATTTTAGTTGTTCCTTTTGGTTATGATTCTAGCCTTCTTTATTCTGTATAAAGTCGATGGTTAACTAGACTAGTTGAGTGAGGAGTTCGTGGTAGTCTAAAGGGTCCAGTGTCAAAATTGTGGGTAGCGTCTAAGGAGTTCGTAGAGGCTTAAAGGGTCCAGTGTCACATTAGTAGAGTCGTGTCTAGAGTTAATAAAATGATAATTGGGTTGGGAGGTTAATTGTAGAACTTTGACTGTAATTGAGTACTAACATTGATTGGGCTAAATAGGAGTCAAGTTTGGTTTGGTAATTGCTGAATTCCCCCTGGCCAAGATGATTGTTTGCTGTTATTTGTTCCCTTGCTGGGAAGTTGTTATGTTGATTTGTTCCCTTGCCGGGATTTCTTGTGATTTTTGTGATGATGAAAGTGGGAGCGGGTGGCACGCCTGCCACGAGATATTATGAAAGTGGGAGCGGGTGGTACGCCTACCACAGCATATATTTTAAGTGGGAGCGAGTGGCACGCCTGCCACGAGATATTATGAAAGTTGGAGCGGGTGGTTCGCCTACCACAGTATATATATTGTAAGTGGGAGCGAGTGGCATGCCTGCCACGAGATATTATGAAAGTGGGAGCAGGTGGTACGCCTACCACAGTATATATTGTAAGTGGGAGCGGGTGGCATGCCTACCACGGGATGTGATGTATGTGGGAGCGGGTGGCACGCCTGCCACAAGAGGTTACTGTAAGTGGGTACGGGTTGCACGCCTGCAACAAGAGGTTACTGGAGGAAAAAGGGTGGATTGTATTACATTTCATTGTGTTAAAGGCTGAATTGCAGTTTTCTTTCTTATTCATTGATAATTCATTTCGTTTTATTTGTCTACTCTTCCGATGTATGTTTTCCTTTTCCCCGTTTAAATTGTTTATGTATTTTATCTTCTGCTGTAGATACATATATGCTTAAAATTGCACAGGTTTATCTGGAGTCTGGTCCTAGCCTCGTCACTACCTCGCCGGGGTTAGGCCAGGCACTTACCAGCACATAGGGTCGGTTGTGCTGATACTACACTCTACACTCTTTTGTGCAGATCTCAGTGCCGCAGGCTACGAACAGTAGGAAGCTTCCAGCCTCTGATTTTTAGGCGACCCAAGGTAGTTCTGCAGACGTCCGCGGATCTTGGAGTCCCCTATCCATTTCTTGTATCTGTTTCTTCTATGTGGTCCAGAAACAACATTTTGTTATATTCTTCAGACCCTCTTTGTAGTACTCTTAGATAGTCTGTGAAGCTGTGACACCAGATATTGGGTAGACCGTACTGGATAGTTTATCGGCGATAGTTGTGTAAAGTATTAACTTTGTGTTTATTTCGCTTGTTGAATTACTGCTTTTCAGTTGATGCATTTGTGATGTAATGAATTCGTAAATAGAAACGTGGTAATTAGTCCAATTGACTGGCTTGCCTAGCTTTCACTAGTATGCGCTATCACGACGCCCGAGGGTGGGAAATCCGGGTCGTGACAGGTTGGTATCAGAGCCAGGTTGGTATCAGAGCCAGGTTTACATAGGCCTCACAGTTCACAGACAAACTTGGTAGAGTCTGAGAGATCGGTATGCAGACGTTCTGTATTTATCCCCAGAGGCTATAGAGTTAGGAAAATATTTCACATTTGTTCATTCTTGTCGTGCGGTTTGCCTCTCAAATGCTAATTGGATTCCAACTCTGTTCTTTCGCAGATGGCGAGAACACGCGCTTCCTCATCTACCGCTCCGCAGCCCGAAATCCCAGTAACAGCTTTCATGCGGGGTAGAGGGCGAGGCCGAGGTCGTTCTACGGGTCGAGGCAGGGGCAGGACTCAGCCTCCTGCAGCAGCACTAGCGGCAGAACCTCAGATTGATCTTGACTAAGAGGTTCTGACCCAGCAGCTCCGGCGGGCCCAGCTCAGGTCCCCGAGGGGTTTATTGCCACCCCAGTTCTTCAGGACGCTTTGGTCCGGTTGGTGAACCTCATGGAGGATGTCACCCGAGCGGGCTTACTTCCGGCAGCACCAGCCACTCCTCAGGCTGGAGAAGGGGTTCAGATTACTGCTACTCGTACTCCGGAACAAGTAGCTCCCCAGGCTCAGGTTCCAGCGGTTCAGCCAGCTGGGACAGTCCAGCCAGGAGCAGTAGCTCAAGCCGGCAATGGGACGGCCATGTCCGCTGATGCTTTGTGGAGACTGGATAGGTTCACCAAGCTCTTCACCACTACCTTCAGCAGTGCTTCTTCGGAGGATCCCCAGGACTTCCTATACAGCTGCCACGAGGTCCTCAGGAATATGGCCATTGTTGAGACCAACGGGGTAGACTTCGCGGCATTTCACATGTTCGGATCCGCCAAAACTTGGTGGAGGGATTATTGCTTGACTAGGCCAGCCGGTTCGCCATCTTTCACTTGGGAGCAGTTTACAGACTTGTTTCTGGAGAAGTTTCTCCCCGTCACTTTGAGAGAGGCTTATCGGAGGCAGTTTGAGCGCCTTCAACAGGGATCCCTGACAATTACCCAGTATGAGTCCAGGTTCATCGACTTGGCTTGACATGCTCTCATCTACTTCCTACAGAGACGGAGAGGGTGAGAAGATTTATTGACGGCCTCATTCAGCCGATTCGCCTTCAGATGGCTAGAGAGACTGGTAGTGAGATTTCCTTCCAGGAGGCGGTCAATGTGGCTCGCAGAGTCGAGGTGGTCCTATCACACGGAGGTGGACATGGGTCGGATAAGAGACCCCGTCATTCAGGCAGATTCATTGGTACTTCGTCTGGAAGCAGAGATTCATATGGTAGAGTCCATCCTCCTAGGCCCTATCAGTCAGCTCTCCGAGTTTCTCACAGTGTTTCGGGTAACCGCGGTTCTCAGATGCAGTATTCTGATCAGCAGTCTATCAGTGCACAACCGCTACAGAGTTTCCAGAGTCCGCAGCCTAAGGCTTGTTACATGTGTGGCGACACAAGGCACATTGCTAGGTATTGCCATTGTGCTTTAAGCAACTCCCCACACCAGGATTCCCATGTTATGACACAGGCACCAGATGTTCCGCAGCCCGCCCAGCTAGCTAGAGGTGGGAGTAGAGGTGCTAGAGGTATAGGTAGGGGTACTGGAGGTGGAGCTCAGGTCCGCAGAGGTGGGGCCCAGCCAGCAGCAGGCCGTCCTAGAGATGTGGCTCAGGGTGGTATGGCTCAGCCCCGATGTTATACTTTCCTAACGCAGCCTGAGGCAGAGGCTTCAGATATAGTGATTACAGGTACGGTTCTGGTCTGTGCTAACGATGCTTCGGCATTATTTTATCCAGGGTCTACCTACTCGTATGTCTCATCTTATTTTGAACCGTATCTGGCCATGCTTAGTGATTCATTGAGTGTTTTTGTTTATGTGTCTACCCCGGTGAGTGATTCCATTGTGGTAGATCGAGTCCATCGTTCCTGTGCGGTAGTGATTGGGGGTCTCGAGACCCATGTAGACTTATTGCTTTTAGACATGGTTGATTTTGATGTCATATTGGGGATGGATTGGTTATCACCTTACCACACCATCCTGGACTTCCATGCCAAGACTGTGACCTTAGCTTTACCGGGTATGCCCCGTTTGGAGTGGAAGGGCACTCCTGGTCATCCCACCCGTAGCATTATCTCTTATGTGAAGGCTCGACGTATGGTCGAGAAGGGGTGTTTGGCTTATCTGGCTCATGTTCATGATTCCAGTGCAGAGGTCCTCTCTATTGAGTCTGTGCCCGTGGTTCGTGAGTTTCCCGAGGTTTTC
>MCJB01039953.1:0-15285 GCA_002018475.1 Nicotiana obtusifolia | reverse complement strand
ATTTCCTTCCAGGAGGCGGTCAATGTGGCTCGCAGAGTCGAGGTGGTCCTGTCACATGGAGGTGGTCGTGGGTCGGATAAGAGACCCCATCATTTAGGCAGATTCATTGGTACTTCGTCTGGAAGCAGAGATTCATATGGTAGAGTCCATCCTCCTAGGCCCTATCAGTCAGCTCTCCGAGTTTCTCACAGTGTTTCAGGTAACCGCGGATCTCAGATGTAATATCCCGATCAGCAGTCTATCAGTGCACAACCGCTACAGAGTTTCCAGAGTCAGCAGCCTAAGGCTTGTTACATGTGTGGTGACACAAGGCACATTACTAGGTATTGCTGTCGTGCTTTAAGCATCTCTCCACACCAGGATTCCCGTGTTATGACACAGGCACCAGATGTTCCGCAGCCCGCCCAGCTAGCTAGAGGTGGGGATAGAGGTGCTAGAGGTAGAGGTAGGGGTACTGGAGGTGGAGCTCAGGTCGGTAGAGGTGGGGGCCAGCCAGCAGCAGGTCGTCCTAGAGATGTGGCTCAGGGTGGTGGGGCTCAGCCCCGATGTTATGCTTTTCCAGCCCGGCCCAGGGCAGAGGCTTCAGATGCAGTGATTACAGGTACGGTTCAGGTATGTGATAACGACGCTTCAGCATTATTTGATCCATGGTCTACCTACTCGTATGTATCCTCTTATTTTGCACCGTATCTGGCCATGCCTAGTGATTCATTGAGTGTTTTTGTTTATGTGTCTACCCCGGTGAGTGATTCCATTGTGGTAGATCGAGTCCATCGTTCCTGTGTTGTAGTGATTGGGGGTCTTGCGACCCATGTGGACTTATTGCTTTTAGATATGGTTGATTTTGATGTCATATTGGGGATGGACTGGTTATCACCTTACCACGCCATCCTGGACTTCCATGCCAAGACTTTGACCTTAGCTTTACCGGGTATGCCCCATTTGGAGTGGAAAGGGGCCCTGGTCATTCCACTCATAACATTATCTCTTATATGAAGGCTCGGCATATGGTCGAGAAGGGGTGTTTGGCTTATCTGGCTCACGTTCATGATTCCAGTGCTGAGGTCCTCTCTATTGAGTCTGTGCCCGTGGTTCGTGAGTTTCCCCAAGGTTTTCCCACCCGACATAGATATTGACTTTTGCATTGATGTGGCTCCAGACACTCAACCCATTTCTATTCCGCCATATCGCATGGCCCCACCAGAGTTAAAAGAATTAAAAGAGTAGTTGCAAGAGTTGCTCGAGAAGGGTTTCATTAGACCCAGTGTTTCACCTTAGGGTGCGCCGGTGTTGTTTGTTAAAAAGAAGGACGGGTCAATGAGAATGTGCATTGATTACCGACAACTGAACAAGGTTACAATAAAAAATAAGTACCCATTGCCGAGGATCGATGATTTGTTTGATCAGCTCCAGGGTGCCAGGGTTTTAAAGATTGATTTGAGGTCTGGCTATCATCAATTGAAGATTAGGGCATCCGATGTCCCTAAGACAGCTTTCCGTACTCGGTACGGCCATTATGAATTCTTGGTTATGTCATTTGGGTTGACTAATGCCCCAACAGCTTTTATGGACTTCATGAACCGAGTGTTCAGACCTTACCTGGATTCATCCGTGATAGTTTTCATCGACGACATCCTGGTATATTCCCGCAGCCAGGAGGAGCACGCGCAACATCTCATAGTGGTTCTTCAGACTCTGAGGGATAGTCGGTTGTATGCTAAGTTTTCAAAGTGTGAATTCTGGTTGAGTTCGGTTACATTTCTGGGTCATATTGTATCGGCAGAGGGCATTCAGGTTGACCCGAAGAAGATTGAGGCAGTCAAGAACTGGCCTAGGCCGGCGTCAGTTACAGAGATCCGGAGTTTCTTCGGATTGGTAGGATACTATCGTCGATTTGTGGAGGGGTTTTCATCTATTGCAACCCCGATGACCAAGTTTTCCCAGAAAGGTGCCCAGTTCAGGTGGTCGGATGAGTGTGAGGCGAGCTTTCAGAAGCTCAAGACAGCTCTGACCACGGCACCAGTGTTAGTCTTGCCCACAGGCTCAAGGCCTTACACAATTTATTATGATACCTCTCGTATTGGGATTGGTGCAGTGTTAATGCAAGAGGGCAAGGTCATTGCCTATGCTTCGAGGCAGTTGAAGGTTCATGAGAAAAACTATCCGATGCATGATTTAGAATTGGCGGCCATAATTCACGCCTTGAAGATTTGGAGGCACTACTTATATGGCGTGCCATGTGAGGTGTTCACGGATCATAAGAGCCTTCAGTACCTGTTCAAGCAAAAGGAGTTAAATATGAGGCAGAGGAGGTGGTTGGAGATGTTAAAGGACTATGATGTCACTATCTTATATCACACGGGAAAGGCCAACGTGGTTGTCGATGCCTTGAGTAGAAAGTCAGCCAGTATAGGTAGTCTTGCCTATATTTCGGTCGGTGAAAGACCACTTGCTTTGGACGTTCAGAATTTGGCCAATCGATTTGTGAGATTGGACATTTCTGAGCCTAATCGGGTATTAGCTTACACGGTCGCTCATTCTTCATTGTTGGAACGAATACGTGATCGACAGTTTGATGATCCTCAATTGTGTGTTCTTAGGGACACGGTGCAGCGAAGGGGTGCCAAGCAGGTCACCTTAGGTGACGATGGAATTTTGAGATTACAGGGTCGAGTTTGTGTGCCCAATGTAGAGGGACTTCGGGAGTTAATTTTGAAGGAGGCCCATAGCTCCAGGTATTCTATTCATCTGGGTGCCGCAAAGATGTATCGGGATTTGTGACAGCATTATTGGTGGCGAAGAATGAAGAAAGATATAGTTGCGTACGTGGCTCAGTGTTTGAATTGCCAGCAGGTCAAGTGCGAGCATCAGCAACCTGGTGGACTGCTCCAGAGAATTGAACTCCCCGAGTAGAAGTGGGAATGGATCACTATGGATTTCGTTGTTGGACTTCCGCAGACCCGAAAGAAGTTCGACGCAATTTGGGTCATTGTTGACAGGCTGACCAAGTCAGCACATTTCATCCCTGTGGCAGTCTCCTATTCATCTGAGAGGTTAGCCGAGATTTATATTCGGGAGATTGTTCGCCTTCATGGTGTGCTAGTGTCTATTATTTCGGACCAGGGTACGCAGTTTACTTCATGTTTCTGGAGGGCAGTCCAACGGGAGTTGGGCACCCAAGTTGAGTTAAGCACAGCGTTTCATCCTCAAACGGACGGACAGTCCCAGCGGACTATTCAGATATTAGAGGATATGCTCCGAGCTTGTGTTATTGACTTTGGAGGGTCGTGGGACCAGTTTTTGCCATTTGCAGAGTTCGCCTACAATAACAGCTACCAGTCGAGCATTCAGATGGCTCCTTATGAAGCATTATATGGTAGGCGGTGTCGAACTCCGGTTGGGTTGTTTGAGCCGGGAGAGGCTCGGTTGTTAGGCACAGATCTGGTTCAAGAGGCCTTGAACAAGGTCAAAATCATTCAGGAAAGGCTTCGTACAGCTCAAACCAGGCAAAAGAGCTATGCGGATCGTAAGGCACGAGATATGTCCTTTATGGTTGGTGAGCGGGTATTACTCCGAGTGTCGCCTATGAAAGGCGTGATGAGATTTGAGAAGAGGGGCAAGCTTAGCCCTAGGTTCATAGGTCCGTTCGAAATTCTTGATCGAGTGGGGGAGGTAGCTTATAGGCTTGCATTGCCGCCAAGCTTATCAGTCGTGCATCTAGTTTTTCATGTGTCCGTGCTCTGGAAATATCACGGCGACCCAACTCACGTGCTAGATTTCAGCACCATTCAGCTGGACAAGGACTTGTCTTATGAGAAGGAACCAGTAGCCATTCTAGACCGGCAAGTCCGTCAGTTGAGATCGAAGTGTTTTCCTTCTGTTCGTGTTCAGTGGAGAGGTCAGCCGCCTGAGGCATCGACCTGGGAGTCCAAGTCCGATATGCGGAGCCGTTATCCACATCTTTTCCCCGACTCAGGTACTTCTTAATCCTGCCCGTTCGAGGAAGAACGGTTGTCTTAGAGGGGGAGAATGTAACGGCACGATGTGTTGTAGAAACACATAAGGTACTAATTGTTTAGACTTGGATTGTTTTAAGTGCAAATCCTTCTTTGTAATTATGAAAAGTTAACATTCTTGCGGGGTATGAGGTATAAGAATCTAATAATTAAGAAAAGAGTTCACAAAGGCAAGTAATGCAGGATATGCGGTCGCATTTCTAACATGTGGACCGCATATCTTACATGCGCGTCGCATACTTGGACAGATTTCTGGGCAAAGGTTCATGTCAGAAATGCTGTCCGAAATGCGGACCGCATTTCAAGAATGCGGTCCGCAAATTGCGCTGCCTGTATCGCAGATTGGGACAGAGAACTGGACAAGTTTAATGTCAAAAATGTGGTGAGAAATGCGGACCTCAAATCTCACAGTGAAATCGCAGAATGAGGCAGAGTCCTGGGCCAAATGCCATGTCAGAAATGCGGTCCAAATGCGGACCTCATGTTGAGTTTGCGACCAGAATGCGATCGCATTCTGGACACCTGAAATTTTATTTGGACCCGAATTTTGACCCACTATAAATAGGAACTAGGAACCCTAACATGCAAAAACCCCCTTATTTCGTCAATTACCTCAGAAAAACTCACCAAAACACCCTCAAACCCAAGAAAATCAACCTCTAAATCACCTTGAAAAGAACCCCAAAATCCGTGAGAAACATATCCAAATTATAGTCATCAACCTCCCATTTACCAGCCCAGCTTTCCCCATTTAAACCCACCAAAAACCAGTTGCAACTCGCCGGAAAATAGCCCCAGTTTAAGCTGAAAAACAACCGTAAAATCACTCCCTTCAAACCCTAACATCTATTCCAAGAAACCCCACTCTCTAACACCAAAGACCCAGCTCAAATTGCTGCAAATTGTGCCAAGAATTGCAGTTGAGTTAAGGCACCCTACCAAGTTGTAGCTTGTTAGCTCCAATTGAGTTCGCCTAAGGTTCATAAGCGTTCCTAAGAGGTTGGACTCGAAGAATTGTTGGAAGTCTAGGAAGTTATTGTGAAGCAAGGTAAGTGTTAGTTCTAACCTTAGCTTGAGGGATTAGAAATCGTGTCTTGTTTCCTAAATTGATCCTTGTTGAGAACAACGTATAGGCATGGTGACGAGTGTCTATACGTTGGTGTCACGCATGACCGCGAGTCATGTATGGATAACCGTTTTGTGACTATTGTTTTGAATTGTTGAATACTATCCTTGATTTGGTATGATGTGTTGCATGTGGGAGCAGGTGGCACGCCTGCCACGAGATATTGTGAATTAAGGGCAAGTGGTATGCCTACTACAAGGTTGCTTCATTTTAGTTGTTCCTTTTGGTTATGGTTCTAGCCTTCTTTATTCGGTATAAAGTCGATGGTTAACTAGACTAGTTGAGTGAGGAGTTCGTGGGAGTCTAAAGGGTCCAGTGTCACATTAGTAGAGTCGTGTCTAGAGTTAATAAAATGATAATTGGGTTGGGTGGTTAATTGTAGAACTTCGACTGTAATTGAGTACTAACATTGATTGGGCTAAATAGGAGTCAAGTTTAGTTTGGTTATAGCTGAATTCCCCCTGGCCAGGATGATTGTTTGCTGTTATTTGTTCCCTTGCTGGGAAGTTGTTATGTTGATTCGTTCCCTTGCCGGGATTTCTTGTGATTGTTGTGATGATGATAGTGGGAGCGGGTGGCACGCCTGCCATGAGATATTATGAAAGTGGGAGCGGGTGGTACTCCTACCACAGTATATATTGTAAGTGGGAGCGGGTGGCACGCCTGCCACGAGATACATTTCATTGTGTTAAAGGCTGAATTGCGGTTTTCTTTCTTGTTCATTGATGATTCGTTTCGTTTTATTTGTCTGCTATTCCGATGTATGTTTTCCTTTTCCCCGTTTAAATTGTTTATGTATTTTATCTTCTGCTGTAGATACATATATGCTTAAAATTGCACAGGTTTATCTGGAGTCTGGTCCTAGCCTCGTCACTACCTCGCCGGGGTTAGGCCAGGCACTTAGCAGCACATGGGGTCGGTTGTGCTGATACTACACTCTGCACTCTTTTGTGCAGATCTCAGTGCCGCAGGCTACGAACAGTAGGAAGCTTCGAGTGGTCACTTCCTTTTGAGCTTATGTGTGACGCCAGTGGTGTAGCCATTGGAGTAATGCTTGGCCAACGTCACAACAAAGTTCTTCACCCAATTTACTATGCCAGTAAAACACTCAATGGGGCACAAATGAATTACACAGTGACTGAACAAGAACTTTTGGCCATTGCTTATGCTTTTGAGAAGTTTCGGGCTTATTTGTTAGGTTCCAAGGTGATAGTGTACACAGATCATACAGCTCTTCGCTATCTCATGGCAAAGAAGGATGCAAAGCCTCGGTTGATTCGATGGGTATTGTTGCTGCAAGAATTCAACTTTGAAGTCAAGGATCACAAGGGGACTCAAAATCAAGTGGCGGATAATTTGTCTAGATTTGAAGAAGCAGGGAGACCAAAGGGAGATCTTGAAATCAATGATGCATTCCCGGATGAACACATATTGGCCTTATCTAATACTTTTGCTCCTTGGTATGCCGATATCGCTAATTATTTAGTTAGTCACCTTATGCCAGATGGATTGGAGTCATATCAAAAGAAGAAGTTCTTGAGAGGTTGCCGGCACTACTATTGGGAGGAGCCTTTCTTGTTCCAAGTTTGTGTGGATAATATTATCAAAAGGTGCGTTCCAGAGGAGGAAATGATGCAAATTATAAAGGCATGTCATGACTCACCGGTTGGGGGTCACCATGGAGGAAATCGAACAGCGGCGAAGGTTCTAGAATGTGGTTACTATTGGCCTTCGATCTACAATGATGCTAATCAAATGGTTAAGGCTTGTGACCAATGTCAAAGACAAGGTCCAATCTCCAAGAGGCATGAAATGCCAATGCATTTAGTGATGGAGATAGAAATCTTCGACATTTAGGGAATTGATTTCATGCGTCCCTTTGTAAGCTCATGCGGGATGAAGTACATTTTTGTGGCTGTGGACTACGTATCCAAATGGTTTGAACCAATCGCCCTACCAAACAATGAGGCACGGAGTGTGACCACATTTTTGAAGAAGAACATCTTCACTCAATTTGGCACTCCGAGAGAC
Organism: Nicotiana obtusifolia; assembly: GCA_002018475.1. Taxonomy (NCBI): domain Eukaryota; kingdom Viridiplantae; phylum Streptophyta; class Magnoliopsida; order Solanales; family Solanaceae; genus Nicotiana; species Nicotiana obtusifolia. Next base: position 8,112 of record MCJB01039953.1, on the reverse strand, counting down.
ATTCTTAGTGATGGGGGGTCTCATTTCTGCAAGAAGGCTTTCAAATTTCTCCTTGAAAAATATGGTGTCAAGCACAAGGTAGCCACACCTTATCATCCTCAATCAAGCGGTCAAGTGGAGGTTTCCAACCGGGAGATAAAGAGCATTCTAGCAAAAACTGTCAAAGCAAACAGAATCGATTGGTCAAGGAAGCTAGATGACGCATTATGGGCATACCACACGGCATACAAGACTCCAATTGGTACTTCTCCTTATTGGTTAGTTTTTGGAAAAGCTTGCCATCTTCCCGTGGAATTAGAGCACAAAGCTATGTAGGTATTAACAAGGTTAAACTTAGATTGGGCTGAAGCTGCAACGTTGAGGTTAACACAACTTAATGAAATGGAGGAATTCTGCTTCCATGCTTACAAAAGTGCAGCTATGTACAAAGAGTGGATGAAGTTCGTCCATGATAAGAAGATCTTGGAAAGAGAATTCAAGTCGGGTGACTTGGTATTGCTCTTTAACTCCAGACTCAAGTTATTTCTGGGCAAGTTAAAATCGAAATGATCTGGTCCATTCAAAGTAGTCGATGTCTCTCCTTTTGGAGCTGTAGAACTAGCATCGGAAGATGGGCTCCGAATTTTCAAAGTGAATGGCCAAAGAGTCAAGCACTACTTGGGCTCAGATGGTGAAAAGCATTTGGTGGAGCAGCTGGCTCTCAAAGATGGTCCGTGCCCGACCGTTGAGTAAATTCAGAGGAGTCTCAACTTCGTCGTGCCGCGACGCTAAATCAAGCGCTTCATGGGAGGCAACCCATGTGTGGTAACATTTTTTTTTGTTTTTTTTTTTTGTTATGTAAATGTTTATGTTTTTGATAGATAGACTTACTTAAGCAATTTGAAGAGTGTGTTAGAATGTAGAAGATTCAAAAGACCACAATACTGGGAAGGAATGCCTAAAAAGGGAAGAAAAACCACTGCGTGAAGTTTGCTGCACAAATGCGGTTGCATTTTCACTATGCGGACCGCATTTCAATCGCAAACTGAAGCAGTATGTTTGGCTCAAATTGTTGACCAAAATGCGACAAGGTAATTCACTTTGCGGACCGCATTTACATTATGCGATCGCATTGTACTTCGCATTGTAACCCTTTCAGCAGAAGTGCAAGGTAAGGCACCGCATTCTCTCTTATTTCACTCCTTCAAAACAGTGCAAAACAACATAAAAAAAATGAAAAAACGAACTGAAAAAGGAACGACCAGAGGCGAACACAGATCGAATCGTACCAAGGATGAATACCTGTTCAAAATCTCCATACTTCTTGTACTCTTCTTCTTTGGTATGTGTCCTGATCTCCTCATGGTCACTCCTATCTTTGCTGTGTTTTTTTTTTTTCATTTTGCATTTTTTTAATTTTGTTGCTTACCGTAGTTGCTTGGTTGTTTCTGGGGTGATGGGTAGAGAGATCTAAGATTGCCATTGTTGGGGGATGAAATGAATCGTCATAATGAAGGCATATGCGGCCCGCAAAAACAGAATGTGGCCCGTGTTTTGGCTGCATCCTTAAACCCTAGTCTGTTGAAGACGATGACAAAACACTGTGCCACTTGCGATCGCATAAGTAATATGCGAATCGCAAAGGCACCACAAAAAGAAACAGAACACCCAGTTAAAACCTTGCTGTCTGCGGTGGATTTGTGATCGCATTTCCCACTTTGCGGTGGATTTTGCGATCGCATTTTGTTATTTTATTTTGTATGTGTGGAAGTAAGTTATGCGATGGTTATGCGATTTGCATAGTGGTTATGTGTTCGCATAAGTCATCGCAGACTGAGGTCCAGTACTGCACAGTCAAGATTGCAACCAGTTTGCGGTTCGCATAGTTGTTATGCGACCGCAAACCATGTAATATTCATTTGCTTTTTTGTTGATTTCTTTTGTTTTCTTTTCCCTATTTCTTACAATGTCGCTCACATTTTACCCTTATACATATATGGCTCCTTCAAAGCATGCAGCAAAGAAACGGGCACCTTCCAGTCGTCACACATCACAGCCAAAACGTGTACGAACAGAACCCAATGTGCCAAGCACCTCCCAGTCTTATGAGGAGGAACTCTTTCCCTCAGTCAATCTACAGGCTGAGGCTAGAATGAAACATGGAGATGACTTTCATCTCCGATTTGGGGTTGAAGGCTCCAGGGAACTCTACCGATAAGGACTCACCAAAAGAAAAATCCTGGATGAGAAGCAGTTGAGCTTAAATGGGCTAAAAGAACAGTACCCCCACATTCTCGACAATATAAAAGGAAGAAAATGGGAGTGCTTTACTGAGGCCCATAAGGAGTATAATGAGTCACTGGTCCGGGAATTCTATGCATCTTTTGGAGCTTCCAGGAGGGCGCACCACAAACGCAACAAAGTGTTTAATGGCATCGTACTTGTTCAGGGAAAGAATGTATTTTGCAACAGTGAGGAGATTAATGAAGTATATTTCCCCGAATGGCAAACAGGCACAACTGAGTACGACGCCAAGTACGCAAATAGAGAAAATGAGCGTGGGTGGATAGTGTCGGTGATTGCTAAGGGTACCCCTGCTTGGATAAATCCTGAAGAAAAGATATATAAGGAGGATCTCACAAGGGAGGGTCGATTCTGGCTCAGCTTTGTCACCTCCCGTGTGATACCGTCCCAGAACGAAACTAATATAAGCATTGAGAAAGCTCTCCTCATTGCATGTATCATGGCCGGTATCAAGATTGATGTGGGGACTCTAATTTTCTAAGAGATCGGTATCCGGGCAATGCAGCGTGCTACCTCACTTCCATTTCCCTGATTGATAACAGCCCTCTGGAAGACATTGCACCTCAGACTACCAGAATGTCCCAACCTCAGCTCCTCCTGTACGTGTTGATATTCATGATAAGGAGACATCGGGACATTCTTCAGAGTCAGAGAGTGCAGAGGCAGAGGAGGAGGATTCATGGTCCAAGGAGGATGAAGGCCCTCAAGAGAAGGGCAAGCAGATTGCTGCTCCTACAGTGGAGGATGAGGAGCAAGCAAACATTCAGAGGGCCATACAACATTCGCTAGTAGATTTGGCCGCCCCTGCAGACCCATCCGCCGCTCAGCCATCAGCGGGCGAGGCTAGCAGCTCACAGGCCCCAACACTAGTTCCCGACCAGTCCAACATCCCTCCTTCAGCAGCAGAGGGTCAACCGGCTTCTGACTCCCATATCGCTTAGTGCGCCCCAGGGAGCCCCTTCAACTCTACTTTATGTTTATATGCATTGGGACAATGCATGCTTTTGGTTGGGGGTGGTAGCCTTGTCTGTATTGTTTTGTATTTTTGCGACATTAGTAACTATAGTATATATTAGTGCTTTTTGATTTCTGTACATAAGTTGTCTTTAATTGATAGATAGTTTTCGATCTTTAGTGATTAGAAATAAAATTCCCCTTGTTTTTTCTTTGCCGAGATCTTTTTCAAGGGTGTAATAGTAGAACCAGGATAGTAGAATGAAACAAGTTGACCGGGCTGGTGTAATTGTCTAGTCTCAAGCATGTGTGTCTGTACATAGATCATACCCTTTCAAAAGATGAACTGTGTAAACTTGAGGCTCGCTCTGTGACTCTATATCTACCTAGAGTTATGTATTTATATATGATGAACGCCTTGAGTTGTCAAATGTTAACTCCAGGGCTTTAAACTATGTGAACCAAATAGTTTGTGTGCCATGTGTGTGAGCTCTTTGTGTAGATAAATCTTGTGTTTGCTTATGCCATCTAGAACTTGCCCGGTTGGTTTTTCGACGCTTATAATAATTACACTTAGTTGGAGAGATGATCTTAAGAATTCTTTGTTTTATTTGTGAAATCTCTTTAGCCTTTCAAGCCTACCGTGCATAAATATATCACTAGTGCCCTATTCGAGCCTTTAACCTTCTCTTTGGCCACCTCATTACAAACCTTTTCCTTTTGTAAAATAATTACCTCTTTTGAACCCGTTCCTCCTTGAACATTAAGAATTAGGCTAAAAGCCTTAGTTGGGGGTGTGGGTCAAAATGGAAATGGGTAAGGTTATACAGTAAGGGTAAGAGTATATACCTCAAAGTGTTCATATGAAATTATGCAAGCTCCAAAATAAAATAAAAAATAAAAAAAGAAAAGAAAGAAAAGAAAAGAAAAGAAAAATAGATATATGTGTATATTTATAATTATGGAGCTTTGAAGAAAATCAGAGAGGTATTTAAGGTGGTTCCATATTGGGAACTATATGCCAATGCGGCTATGGGGTTTAAAAAGAAACAAAGTGCAAAAATAAAAGAAAATGTGATTAGTGTTCAAGGAGGATTTGAATTAGTCCCTTTGTGTTGTCATTATAAATATTGTGATTTTGGGACTTTATTTCTAATGAGGGCACATAAACTGCAAGGTTGAACAGAAGTTGAGTTTTAGAGTAAAACATAAGCGCACTCAGCTGAGGGTACATTTAGTCACGTTGTCTGAGGATCAAAGTTCACAAGTTGATTAGTTTTCCTTGAATATATCGATGATTCAGTAAAGGTAAAGCATTCGAAGATGCATACCTGAAACACTAACAAAAAACACTGTCCATGGTCACTGTTGTTTCATGTCTTGTAAATGGAGTATAGAATAGGATAGTGTCGTCTTAGTTTCTTGAGGACAAGCAAGAGTTTATGTTGGGGGTGTTGATGTACCGGAGAATTTTGGCACATTTTGATACTAGTTGCTTAGATTTTAACTTGTTTTATGTGCAATTTTCATAGGTACTTATGTAATTTCAGTATTTTTTGCAGTGTATGAAGTGTAAGGATCTAAGAGCATGGAAAAGAGTTAAAAAGGCCACAAAAAGACAAGAAAAGAGCAGAAAAACATTGCACAGGTGGATATGCTATCGCAAATACCACATGCGAACCGCATACTTCACATCAAGATCGCAGATCAAGACAGACTTCTGGGAAAAATTTCACGTCAAGAATGCGGTCGCATATGTGATCGCATAACTTGTCTACGAGCCGTAGATTGCACACGGAGATCGCAGACCAAAATAGAATCCTGGGCGAAGTTCAAAGGCAGAAATGCGGTCGCATCTGCGATCGCATAACGTGTTTGCAAGCCGCAGAAGCAACCGCAGACGAAGCATGAAGTCTACTGAAGGAAGAAACTGCGATGCAAGATGCAGTCGCATTTCTTCAATGCCGACCGCAAACCATGAATCCGATGAAGGAAAACCTAGGGTTGAAATCTGCGACAGACGTGTCAAAATTGCGGACCACATTTCTATTATGTGACATAAATGCGGTCGCATTTTTGACTTCAGGGCAGATTAGTCCGAATTTTGCCTCGATTTTTGGGCCTATATAAATAGGTCTATTGGGGTTTTGTGGGGACTATCTTGTCAGAATTTGAAGCAAAAGTATAAGGCTTGAATATTCTTTTCTTTTGGAAGCATTTGGGTCAACAATCTTTCACTTTGTAAGCTTTATATAAATCAATATTCTCTTGTTTTCAGATTGTAGAATGAATAACTAATTTTAAACACTAAGGTTGTGAACCCTAAATGGGTGTGATGTTATTGGGTGTTTAATATTGAATATATATTTAATGGTTGATTGATATTTATTTACTTCTCATTCTTCATTTATTGTTAGTGGTTGCAAACATTAACAAACGCCATTGAATTCTATCTTTGCTTGGAAAAGAGGTGTTGAATTTGGTACAAGTAAATATCAAAGACTCAAGGCTTTAAACCTTGTTTAATAAAATCGCTTAGGAATAAGTGGGTTTTACTTGGCATAAACTGATTGCTCTTAATCACAACTCTTTTGTATTTGAAAAAATCATAAAGAGGAAATACTACCTAACTATTGGAAAATATTGGGTAGTCAAATTACTTATATTCTCAACAATGCAATTAGACTTTATTTAAAGCCAAACTCAATTCACACTCTTGTTATGATCAACTGGATAGAATAACACGCTAATCAAGTAAACTTTTCACACATATTCCCTGTGGGATTCGACCCCAACCTTGTTGGGTTATTATATTTGACATCGACCGCTTACACTATTTATTGAAGTGTAATTTGAGCGTATCATGGATAACTGGATCTCCTTTAGTTTGATGTTATCATCTTGTCCGGGTATCCATTCCCGTAAATATTGTGGTGCATGCTATTGTCTTGGGGGAAACTCTGCTGAAATTTTTGGAAAGTCGAAGAATTGAACAAAGCTTGATTCCCTTGGTTCTAAATTTATAAGAAAGGGACCCTATATAGATAATTAATCTTAGTATCTCATGTACATACTCTGTTTCTGCCTAAAATGATGATACGCTCCTCCGTCCATCTTCTGGGCGACGAGCATCGGATTACGTTTGTTATTCTGTTGTGGTTTCCTTCATGATCTCTTGAGTCCATATCAAGTGTTATGCCTCATACTTTCTTACAATGATTATGCTGGGGGGATATAGGTAATTACACCAGCGAGGCCTATTGATCATAGGTTATGGGGGAGATAACCCATAACGTCAGCAGGCAGATTGATTATATGCCGGGGGGAGATAACCTATAACACCAGCCGGGCCTGTTGATTATATATCTACTATTTGGGGGGGATATATCCCATAACACAAGTCAAGCATGTTAGATACGCGTCGCTGCAGTTTACATTGCATGACTATACGTGAGGTTAGTTCTGTTTTATAGTTACCTGATTGGGGGAATATAGCCAATAACACCAGACGGTTACCAGTTCAGATAGTAGTTCAAATCATCATTAGGGTTTTAAAGCAATTCCATCATCCGCAACTCAAAATCAAGTGTCGAAAACAACAACGCGATCCATTCGACATAGGTAAGACTTTGCCACCCGCCTTTCTCCTTATAATTCGTGCTTTGAAAATATTTTCGTGGCTAAAGAAGATTGTCACCTCCGTGGTTTAGCTATACAAGCATAAGTAAGAGTTTGGATCAAAGGGAAAAAGGTTTGGAAGTGAGAGCACAAGAGGTATGTGGGGTTGTCGTTTCGTTTGCGGCATGATTTGGTTTAGCTATGTTCTAGCCTTTCTTCTTGATCATTAAAGGGCTGTTCAAGGGAAATATCAGCATGTACTGTATCCTTGCATGTTATTCAATTCTATATATTAATTATTGAAGATAATTGTTTAGGTTGGAATTTCAAAACACAACAAAAACATACGGAAAAATTGCCAATTTGGCCCATGCCACCCGGACTTCCATTTGTTCCGTTCCTCTGATGTTTATATGTATACCTAACCCCCACATTATCCTAATAGCTTCAATTAAGACTATATAAGATTAATTTTCATGTTTTCATGCATAAATCATTCCTAAATCATATTTAGACATTCATGTCACAAGTAAGCCATTATGAGCGGACATTACATTAACAATTTCGCTTTATCGATCCTTTGACACTATTGTGGATGACCGTATATCCTTTAGTTTGATTTTTTCATCTTGTCCGGGTATCCATTCTTGTGTATATTATGGTGCCTGCAGTTGTTCTTGGGGAAACTCTGCTGAAATTTTTGGAAAGTCGAAATGTTGGACAAATCTTGATTCCCTTGGTTCTAAATTGATTATAGAGGCACCCTGATGAGTTAAATAATCTTAATATCTCATGTACATACTTAGTTCCTCCCTAAAATGGGGATACGCTCCTCCGTCCAACTAATGGACGAGGAGCATCATATTGCGTTTGTTATTCCATTGTGGTTTCCTTCATGATCTCTTCAGTCCATATGATGTTGCCACATGTGTTATGCCTCGTACATGCTTACATTGATTATGATGGGGGGTATAGCCCATGACACCAGCGAGGCATATTGATCATCTGATGTGGGGGGAGATAGCGCATAACGCCAGCGAGGCCTACTGATTATATGCTGGGGGAAGATAGCCCATAACACCAGCCGGGCCTGTTCATTATATATCCACTTGTTGGGGAGATATATCCCATCACACCACTCAAGCATGTTAGATACGCGTAGATGCAATTTACATTACATAACTATATACGAGGCTAGTTATGTTTTATAGTTACCTGGTTGGAGGGATATAGCCCATATCACACGACAGTTACCAG
>MCJB01039942.1:17734-59772 GCA_002018475.1 Nicotiana obtusifolia | reverse complement strand
TGAAGTGCTTCTACCCAAAAGGTGGATGGAAGACGAGCATGAACAAGGAGTGCCCGAATAATGTCATTTAAACGACGGATCATTCTTTCGGATCTACCGTTTTGTTGGGATGTTTGGGGGAATGAAAAACGAAACACGAGGCCATTAAGAGCAGCAAAATTTTTGAATTCATTGTTATCGAATTCCCCCCCGAGGTCACATTGAAACGTTTTAATGATCGAGTTGAATTGGGTTTGGATTAGTTTATGAAATTTTGAGAAAGTGGGAAAGGTTTCAGATTTATATTTTAGTGGATACACCCAAACATAATGTGTGAAATTGTCAAGAAGAACCATATAATATTTATATCCCGAATTACTCAAAACTGGTGACGTCCACAGATCACAATGAATAATATCAAACGGTTTAATTGTACTAGAAACAGAATCAACCAAAGGTAACCGTTTACTGTTGGAAACATGACAGGAGTGACAAGCTAGATGTTCAACTTTACATTTATGAATAAAATAACGACTAAGGTAATTTAGCACATTCGCTCCGGGATATCCAAGACGATCGTGCCATGGGGTGGATGTTGATGACATGAGAGAGAACGCGGGCGGAGTGAGTGGATAAAGATCCCCATTGCTATTATGTCGGGAAAGGAGGTGTCCATCCTTGAGGTCCTTTAAAGAAAACCCAAAAGGGTCAAATTCAATGGAAACTTGATTATCAATTGTAAATTTACGAACTGATAATAAATCTTTAATGACATGTGGGGAGTGGATAATTTGATTTAATTGGTAGGTTTTTTTGGGAAGTTTGTAAAAGCCATTACCGGAACCACTAATAGGTAAACGTTGACCATTACCGACAAAAATAGGACTTATAGGTAATAAACATGGAGTGATTAATTTACCTGAATCCGATGTGATGTGTGAGGATGCACCGGTGTCCATGTACCACTGTGGGTCAGTGTAATTCAGATTCAAATTTGTGAGAGCTGTGCCGATATCACTTGGGTTGAGAGTATTATTTCCTGTTGGGCCGAAACCTGGTGGTGCTGAAAAATTATTCTGGGACCGTATCGGCCGGGTGTAGTGGTTGTTTGTCGGCAATAGAGTTGTTGTTGTTGTTAGTAGTTGCCGGTTCATCACCCATGATGAGGGGATGGGCGAAAAACAAAACAAAAAAAATTTAGAGTAAAAAGGCTCTGATTACCATGAAGGAATATGATCTTCTTTATTGATTCTCAATGGTTTACATGATCCCTATTTATAGTGCTAGAATACAAATCAAAGACCTATAGGGATTAATATAGGAACTAAATCAAATCAATGGAAGATATGGAATAATAAAGATACTTTCCTAATATAAAATATATTCTCCTAATATAAAATATATTCTCCTAATATAAAATATACTTTCCTAATAATAATAACATTAGTTGTCCACTCTAGTTCTCACTTCAACAGCAGCTTTCAACCAGCATGCGTCAATACATGCTCACCTATAAGGAAGATAAAAGTGTAGAATGCAGCACTGGCTACATATTCGATTCTTTTCATCAAGATGTACCCACAAGTTAAGCCTCTGTTCTTGCAAAAGCTTCAAATCACACAATCAATGTAGTTTCGCATGATACTCGTTGATACAAAATCTAAAGAATGAAGCATGCAAATGAACCAAAACGAATTGTAATCNTTGTTTGGAGGCCCATTTTGTGTAAGTTGTGGGTAATAAGAAAACCTAGAAATCCCACCATTCAGATTGGGGGATGCTGGAAAATGGCCGCTGCTTCGTCCGCTGCTCTGTCTGCCGTCGTGCTGCCTGGCGTCGCCGTGGTACCTGGCGTCGTGATTATTTCGGCCATCGCAGGTCGGCGGTCCCCGTCCTCTTGCTGCCTTGACTGGGTCATAATATTTGCCTTTGTAACCATTTGGGTATGGTGAGGTGGTGTTGCGAGTTGGCGGCGGCGGTTGGGCAGTGGAGTTCAACAAGACCGCCGATCGATCGGAGCCTGGTCTGGCGGCTTGTCTCTGTTGTTCGGCTTCGACCATACCTCGTGCATCATCCCAAGAGGGGCAGCTTTGATTGATGATGGCGCCGATAGTATCGTATTCAACTGGAAGACCACACACCATTTGTATCACTAATCTGCTCTCTGTGACTGGTTGATCGACATCAGCGAGTTGGCTTGCGATGTCTTTCAAAGTTTGACAATAGTCATCGAAGGCGGAACAAGATGACAGGGTGGTGTTGGTAAACTTTTGTTCAAGAGTTGCGGCTCGAGCATGTTTGTTATTGATGAAGATGTCCTGGATTTTAAGCCAAGTTTCTCTAGCTGTGATGTCGTTGTCCAGTACACGGGCAAGCAACTCGTCTGAAATGGTACTGTAAATCCATTGTAGGATTAGCGCGTCGAGTTCCGACCACGCGGCAAAGGTAGGATCGGTTTCTTCGGGTGGTTTGGTGCCATCGATGTGATCAAGTACTTTGTAGGCACGGACGTGTAGCTTGAATAATTTGACCCAAGAAGAGTATGAGACCTTCTTGCCATCAAGAATACGAATCTTGTTGTTGATGTTGGTGACCGTATAGGCCGGGTGTAGTGGTTATTTGTCGGCAATGGGGTTGTTGTTGTTAATAGTGGCCGGTTCATCACCCATGATGAGGGGATGGGCGAATAAAAAAAAAATTAGGGTAGAAAGGCTCTGATTACCATGAAGGAATATGATCTTCTTTGTTGATTCTCAATGGTTTACATGATCCCTATTTATAGTGCTAGAATACAAATCAAAGACCAATAGGTATTAGTATAGGGACTAAGTCAAATCAATGGAAGATATGGAATAATAAAAGATATTCTCCTAACATAAAAGATACTCTCCTAATATAAAATATAATCTCCTAATATAAAAGATATTCTCCTAATAACAATAACTTCGGACCAGGAAATGAAATAGCTTATCTTTTGGCTAAGGAAGCAACCAAGCAGTCCAATCTCAATAAAGCAAAGTGTTCTGTAGTTCCACCTCCCTTTGTTGTGACCAGGATATTTGCGGACAAGGAAATGATATCTTTTGTTAAGCCAATTTAGAAAGTGTCTGTAGGAAGTTGGCTAAACTTGGAAATTTGAATGACGTGGATGACATCTCAGCTGTTTGTAATGATCAAATGGCCTTCGCTTGTACAATAAAGTCAACATGGTGCTAAAGGGATGAAAACATTTGAACGGATATCATTTAAATGTTTACTGAAACTTCTAACTACTATACTCCCTTATATATGCTTAAAAAAAACCTAAGTGATGGAACATAATATAAGTAAGTTAGGAAAGATAAAATTTGCATCGAAATGGACCTAAACTTATATACAGGACTCCAAGCATCTTGTTCAGCTTCATGGCAACGCGGAGTTGCGAAGGCAAACAGGTTCGATGTGCAATGCTTGGAGGGGCCACGTCCTGTCTTTAGCTTCATTGAGTGCGCGCTAAGTGCAGGCATGAGCGCATGAGGGCACGTCACGGGGCAAGTACTCGTGGCTCTAGTTGCGTGTTGGTGTTGTGCAGGCAGACCAAGAATTTGAAGAGATGGCTGGGATACCATTGTCAAATAAATATTTGAGTAAATGCCACAGCGAAAATTGGACCAAGGCAGAACACTAAGGGGTCGTTTGGTACGAACACAAGTAATGCAGGGATTAGTAATGCAGGGATTGTAGTGCTGGGATTATTTTTTATCAAGTGTTTGGTTCATTGTATTAAAAATTAATTATGCAATGTATAAGTCTGGATTTAGTAATTTTAAGTCTTATACATGTATAGCTAATCCAGGGATTAGTAATCCCTTCCTTTCATTGGTATTAGTTAATCCCTCATATGAGGTATAACTAATCCATGTATTAGGTATGAGTAAATTGAATTGACCAACCAAACATGGTATTGGAGGGATTAAATTTTTATACGGGAATTATTTTGCTTAATACGGCCTACCAAACGACCCCTTTGGTATGAAGGATAAGCAAAAATAATCATGGGATAAAAATTTAGTACGGCCTTATCCCTTGTTTGGTTACTAATCCTAGTTATCCCAGGATTAAAAATAAATAACTTATACCTGTCAGAGGGTGAAATATTAATACCAGGATAAGTCACCTCAAGATAAAGCAATAATATTAACAATTTTAGGATTAATACAATATACCAAACAATATATAAGAAATAATGCAAGGAGAGGATACTTAATCCCATTATAACTTGTCTTCAAACAAAAGAGTAAAATCCACTTTACCCCCTTAATCTTTAGGGGTTGGGAAACACTACCCCCCTTACATTTTGAATGGGAAAGGGAATCCCCTTATGCAATATTTTTTCGGTGAGAGTTTCTTTTTTAAGATAAGGATTTTTTTCTCTCTCTATCCTTTCAAATGTGTAATATAATATTTTTCATGCAAACCAATACTTGAATTTCTGTCTTTCTTGCTTGTAAAATTTAAGATATTTTTCTATTATATTAAGGCCATTGTTAAAAATTTTGCAATAAAGAAAAAAATCTTACATATAAAATTCAAGAAATATGCTGAACGCACATTTATGACATATATATTAAATGAAAGAATTGCTGCTATGGGTATTAATTTATTTATGTATTTTCTTTATATATTAAAATTATTATACTAAAGCCATGATTAACCTTTACTTTTTTATAATATCTTTATTATTAAACTTTACTTATTTCGACAAAAAAAAAAAAGAAAATATCTTTATTGAACAAGAAATATTAAATTTTATTATATAGATCCTAATTGTTTGTCAAATCTTGCTTTTGGCTATAATTAAAGAACTTAGTTATTCTAAAAATTATCTATTAGAAAAAAATATTTTTATTAAAAAAATTATTTCACCGAAAAGCTATTGCACAAGAAAGTTCCCTTTCCCATTTAAAACGTGAAGAGGGTATTGTTTCCCAAACCTAAAAGATTAAGGGGGTAAAATAGATTTGACCGCAAACAAAACGGTCCCTAAAAGTTAAGATGTGTCCTCCCAAATAGATCAATGCAAACTGCCTAAGCTTTAAGTTTTAGAGTGCTAATAAAAATATATACATATTTTTTTTTTGAGATATAAACACATACTATATATTTTTGGAAGTTACCGAAGGCAGATAATCCCCTAATCCAAGGGTACATCCGCCTCCGGCGCTATGGCATTAACTGCTCTTGGATGAGGGCTATGGGTGGGACAACATAAGCACATGGGCAGTTATCACTTGGCACTACAACGGTTAAGACTACAAGGCAGCCGATTGCACAGGACAAATTTGGCCCTTTTCCAGAAAATCATAAACCCATCCGTATCAAGTGAGAGATATATATTGGAAACAACCCGCCAAAATATCTTCTCAATTCATAACAACAAACACTTAGAAAGTAAATAGAAGCTCTCCACTAGCTTTCATTCTGTATTCAATCAAATCCGTACCATGGCGTGAACACTCTTTGAACCCTTCAGAACCCCAAGATAATATTAAGGGAATGGCATCAACGGCTCTGCTGAGTATTCCTCCGCCACAATTAAACTCCACAACAAAATCAAAGGTACAACGAAAAACCTGTATTTGTTGCTCTCTAGATTCCTCGACTTCTGCTACTACTACTACTACTTCTGTTAATGACCAAGATACCCCCAAGAAATTCACCTATAGTAGAGCTTCTCCATCTGCTAGATGGCCCCACCTTAAATTCACTGACACCCACCAAAATTCACAGCCCTCCCAATTATCTGTACCCGTTCCCTACATTAAAGATGTTGAATTTGGTACTGAAAGTGATGTAAAAGAGGAGTCTTTGAACTCAAATGATGAAAACCAAGAGGTATTGGGTAGGCCCAGTAGGACTAAGGCTAAGAAAATGACTAAACTTGCACTTAAAAGGGCTAAAGATTGGCGTAAAAGGGTACAATTTTTAACTGATAAGATATTGGTGCTAAAACCTGAGGAGTTTGTAGCTGATGTGCTTGATGAAAAGATGGTGCAAATGACCCCTACTGATTTTTGCTTTATGGTCAAATGGGTTGGTCAATCTAGTTGGCAAAGGGCATTAGAGGTTTACGAATGGCTCAATCTTCGACATTGGTATTCTCCGAATGCTCGAATGCTTGCAACTATACTTGCTGTGTTGGGCAAGGCCAACCAGGAATCATTGGCCGTGGAGATATTTACGAGGGCAGAACAAAATGTTGGGAACACAGTTCAAGTGTATAATGCAATGATGGGTGTTTATGCGCGAAATGGGCAGTTTTCCCGGGTTCAGGAGTTACTTGATTTAATGCATGAGCGGGGGTTTGAGCCTGATCTTGTGAGTTTTAATACTTTGATTAATGCACGTCTGAAATCAGGCCCTATGACACCAAACTTGGCAATTGAACTTCTTAATGAAGTAAGGAGTTCGGGGATTCAACCTGACATAATAACTTATAACACTCTGATTAGTGCTTGCTCGCGCGAATTAAATGTTGAGGAAGCTGTAAAAGTTTTTAATGACATGGAAAGTCATAGATGTCAACCTGATTTGTGGACATATAATGCTATGATTTCAGTTTTTGGGAGATGTGGAATGGATGGTGAGGCTGCAAAGCTGTTCAATGAACTGGAGGCGAATGGCTTTTATCCAGATGCGGTGACGTATAATTCACTGCTCCATGCATTTGCAAAGCAAGGGAATATTGAGAAGGTTAAAGAAATATGTGAAGAGATGGTGAACATGGGATTCGGAGAGGATGAAATGACGTATAATACCATCATTGACATGCACGGGAAACATGGTCGCCATGACCTTGCATTGCAAGTCTATAGGGACATGATATCTTCCGGTCGAAGTCCTGATGTAGTTACATATACTATTCTTATTGACTCACTAGGGAAAGCCGGTAAAATGGCAGAGGCTTCAAAAGTGATGTCTGAGATGCTAAATGCAGGGGTAAAGCCAACAGTGAGAACTTACAGTGCCTTGATTTGTGGTTATGCAAAAGTAGGGAAGCGGGTTGAAGCAGAAGAGGTGTTCGACTGCATGGTACGTTCTGGAATTAGGCCAGATCACTTGGCATACACAGTGGTGTTGGACATGAATCTGAGGTCTGGTGAGACCAAGAAAGCAATGCTGTTGTATCATGAAATGGTGCGCAATGGATTTGCTCCTGATCTTGATCTATATGAATTTATGCTCCGAGCTCTTGGAAGAGGAAATGAAGAAGAAAATATCCAGATTGTGATCAAGGACTTGAAAGAATTGGGTAATTTGAGTCCAGAATCGATTTCATCTCTACTTATTAAGAGTGAATGCTACGATTTTGCAGCCGATATGTTGAGATTAGCTGTTGAAGAGGGTTCTAACTATAATTATGATGACCTGTTGTCTATTTTGGGTTCATACAGTTCATCGGGGAAGATCTCAGAAGCTATAGAGTTGCTAAATTTTGTGAAGGAACATGATTCCAGGTCCAAGAAGCTTATAACTGATGCCTCGATTATTATTAACTGCAAAGCTCAAAATTTAGATGCTGCTTTGAATGAGTACCACGAAACAGGTAAAAGTGATTCATATAATTTCAGTTTTGCCGTGTATGAGTCCCTCATCAGGTGTTGTGAGGAGGCTGAACAGTTTGCTGAAGCTTGTCAAATAGTTTCTGATATGAGGGCCAGGGGTGTGGAACCTTCTCGGGATATTTGCAGAATAATGGCTGTCATTTATTGCAAGATGGGTTTTCCAGAAACAGCTCATTATTTGATTGACCAGTTGGAAGGAAATGGAATTCCCCTTGGGGACAACTCAATTCATGTAAGTCTTATTGAGGCGTATGGTAAGCTGAAAGTAGTTGAAAAGGCAGAGAGTGTTGTGGCAACTTTAGAAGAACGGTATGGTGTTGTGGAGAGGACGGCTTGGAATGCATTAATTCAAGCTTATGCTTTAAGTGGGTTTTATGAGAAAGCTAGAGCTGTTTTTAATACCATGATGAGAAATGGTCCATCTCCTACAGTGGATACCATCAACAATCTCATGCAAGCGTTAATTGTTGATGGTAGATTAAACGAGCTGTATGTTCTGATTCAGGAACTACAAGATATGGGTTTTAAGATTAGTAAGAGTTCCATTCTTTTGATGCTTGAGGCATTTGCACAAGCTGGTGACATATTTGAAGTGAAGAAAATTTACCACGGAATGAGAGCTGCTGGATATTTACCTACCATGCATCTTTATAGAGTTATAATCGGGTTACTGTGCAGGACTAAGCAAGTGAGAGATGCTGAAGCGATGCTTTCTGAGATGGAGGAAGCTGGATTCAAGCCAGATCTTTCAATATGGAATTCAATGCTCAAGTTATATACTAGAATTGAAGATTTCAAGAAGACAGTGCACATATACCAGAGAATTCAAGAAGCTGGACTCAAACCAGACGTGGATACTTACAATACTTTGATAATAATGTACTGTCGAGATCGTAAGCCAAATGAAGCTCTTATGTTATTGCATGAGATGAAAAGGCTGGGTCTGTCTCCTGAGAGAGACACTTATAAAAGCCTGATTGCTGCATTTTGTAAGGAGCTGATGCTGGAACAAGCTGAGGAACTCTTCGAAAGCCTGAGGTCAGAAGAACATAACCTTGATCGTTCTTTTTATCACTTAATGATGAAAATGTATAGAAGCTCCGGGAATCATTCTCAGGCTGAAAACCTAATAGACAAGATGAAGGAATCAGGGGTGGAACCATCTGATGCTACAATGCATTTGCTGATGACTTCGTATGGTACTTCAGGCCATCCAATTGAAGCTGAGAAGGTGTTGAATAGTCTAAAGTCAAATGGTGTAAATCTCAGTACTCTACAATATAGCTCCGTTATTGATGCTTATCTCAAGAGCAGAGATTACAGTACTGGACTTTTGAAGCTTAAGGAAATGCTTGGGGAAGGTCTAGAACCAGATCACAGGATATGGACTTGCTTTATCCGGGCTGCTAGTTTATGCGAATATGTGACTGAAGCCAAAACTCTTTTAGCTGCTGTCGCCAGTGCTGGTTTTAGTCTTCCTATCAGGTACTATTTGAATTTAATTTTCTCTTCCCTTTTCAGGGAACTTCTATTTTGCGGGTGTCTTTTCAGGGGTGGGGTTGCTAATTATTCCATTTCCTCGCTTCAACCAACTGCCTGTCTCATATATGCAGGCTACTAACAGAGAAGTCAGAGTCTCTGGTGTTAGACTTAGACCTCTACCTGGAGAAAATTGAAGTTGCAGAAGATAAAGCAGCATTAAATTTTGTAAATGCTTTGGAAGACCTGTTATGGGCTTTTGAACTCCGGGCCACGGCCTCATGGATTTTTCAGCTGGCTATTAAAAGGAGCATTTATAATACTGATGTTTTCAGGTACATTGACTTTGCTTGCTCATAATAGGGAAACCTATACTTGTAATCATGATGTATTTGATGTATAGCTTAACTGTTCCACTTTTAAAACTTACATGGTATCTGGAAACCTCTTAAGTTCGTTTATTTTTTTAATTTTTTAACATTTCTTCATGGAATAAAGAGATCTTCCAGATGAAATTTGCATCTCTTACTCGAAGCATCTGATATCATTTGTTGATTATTTTATTTATGATTGTTTCTTTGAAAGATTAAATGCTAGTTTCTGCCCTTTTTCTGAAATCCTTTAGGAGTTAGCCGTTTCAGACAATAGTGATGCAGCTGGTTAAAGCATGGCTGGGGTTATATGTCAAACTATGAGTATATCATAATTCAACAATAGTAGGACCAAAGATGTCCTCTTTAGATTAGATGAAAACATTTGAGGAAGCACTCATAGTTTTAGGTCATAAAGCTGGCTTGGCTTTACTCTTCTAAATTGCATTATCTTTTGCTAGATCCAACTATACAGTCTGATTAACAAGTATGTTCTGTTCCATAGTCCAATGCCCGATATGTGGGTCAACTCCTTGAACTTTCTGCTGATATCTTTAATGAGTTGATTTGACCTGCATAAACCCATTGACTGACATGGAGAAGTTAAAAGCAGAGTTCCATTACAAGTTGCCAACTCATCCAACTGCCACAGAATTACTTGTCCAAGTGATGAACCGCTAATTGTGTGCATCTCCCTTTTTTTTTTTACGAGTAATAGGGTACATGACAATGTCGTAGAACCTACACCTAGCAATTTCTGAATTCTGATTTTGACACTTTCAGTAGTGGAGGTTTATTACATGCAAAACATAGATTTGAAGTCAGATCGAATCTTGGATTTCTTTTTGTTGTTGTCTTTCAGTGAGAATTGGTTAAAATTCAATTATTTGGCGCTTCTATGACTTGCATCTTCTTCTTGTGTTTTGAAGATATAAGCAAATCATCCAAAGGATAAAGCCAACAGCATCTTTTTTGTTTTATTTTTGGTGTAAAATGGAACTTGTAAATGGGGCAGTATCAGTCCTAGAGCTGCTAGAGTACCTACATGTTCAGAAAGGGATATACTTTTGCTCTTCTGTGCAGATTTTTGGCACATTCTTATTGCTGTTATTAATAATATCTTATGATTTAAAAGTGTATTAGAACATTAAAAATTGTACCTTGTTTTCCGTTTCCAGTGCTTAACATTTCAGGTACTTTGTTGTCTTGTTTCAAGCTGATGGTCACTCTTTTGTTGTTTTTGACTCTTTGTTAGGACAGAATTCGACTTCTATGTTTTCTGCTTCTACTGGACAACTCTATGCATCCCGTTTTCTAACTGCTGCCCGTGTCACTATTCCACTGAAGTGGAAAATTTATATGGACTAAAAAGCTATCTTAAGAATCGCGAACAAGTTTCTTTCTTGCTACTGCCCAGAGCTTAGCAAATCCTTCTTTCACCAAAATGGTTTTTTTTTTCGGGGTGGGGGGGGGGTTGACTTTGAATGGTAATTTCCTTAGAATTCTCTTATGGAAGGCCTTTGGGAGAAGAGTTTTTTATATTATCTCCACGGAGTAAAGATTGTGGCTTGCATTTCATGACAATCTTTTAGTTGAGTCTTTCCTACTTTTGCAACAACAACAACGACCCAGTAAAATCCCACTAGTGGAGTCTGGGGAGGGTAGTGTGTACGCCAAGACCTTACCCCTACCCTAAAGGAGTAGAGAAGCTATTTCCGAAAGACACTCGGCTCAAGAAAATGAAAAGAGACATTATATAAGTACGGAATAATAATAGCATCATAAAGACTAGAAAATAGATGAAAAGCAAAAGCAATAGCCAGTAAATAGACCCGGCACTATGAAAAACGAAAGAGTCTTTCCCACTTTTGCATTTTTATCTAATTGTCTTTTGATGATCATCTTATTCTGCAGGGTGGCTGACAAGGATTGGGGGGCCGACTTCAGGAAGTTGTCTGCTGGTGCTGCTCTTGTTGGTCTAACATTATGGCTTGACCACATGCAGGCAAGTTTTTTCTTTAAAAAACTTAAGTTCCATAACCATATCCTAAAGGAAGAAAACAATTTGTAAGCTCTTTAAAGCTGTGTACCCTTTATATAAAGATTCTTTTTCAGTTAGGAGGTTTGTTAACTAGCTCCTCTCTGCTGGTTTTTGTTGACGAGTTCCAAAGCTAGTTGCTTTATTGTAGCATTCATAAAACTTGGGTTGTTATTAAGTGTGCTGATCTTATCAGCCAATACCCACAGCTGTATTTGACAAACTTTGACATTGACTTAATTCCTTTTTTGTTCATTGAGGGTATAAATCAAAGTCTTGTTGCATTGCAGTTGTAGCTTAGCTTAATAAACTAGGAAATAATTATTTATTCATGTTCATGCTTGATTATATTTATTCTACCTTGTTTTCATTGTTTTGCTTCTTAAGATCCTTTTGATGACTTTGCCATTGTTGTCAAGGTTTCCTAAAGGTAGCCCAAAGTGAACAGAGCTGCTTGACATAATCCTACTGTTACTGCAGGATGCATCCTTGGAGGGCTTTCCTGAATCTCCAAAATCTGTCGTACTGATTACCGGTAAATCTGAATACAACAAAGTTTCTTTAAATAGTACAGTGAAGGCATACCTTTGGGAGATGGGTTCTCCATTTCTACCTTGTAAAACTCGGACTGGAATACTTGTTGCAAAAGCTCATTCCTTAAGAATGTGGTTGAAGGATTCCCCATTTTGTTTAGATCTCGAGTTGAAAGATAGACCTAGCCTTCCAGAGATGAACTCAATGCAGCTTATTGAAGGATGTTTTATTAGACGTGGTCTTGTTCCTGCTTTCGAGGACATAAATGAAAGGCTTGGGCCAGTAAGCCCCAGGAAGTTTGCGAGGCTTGCTTTGCTGTCAGATGAGAAGAGGGAGCAAGTAATTCAAGCTGACATTGAGGGGAGAAGGGAGAAGTTAGCCAAGTTGAAGAACGCTGCAGTCACAACAAGGAAGAATACTAAAAGCTTTAGGATGAAAAAGTTTGTCAGGGTGCCCGGTCCTGCAAAATCCAATGGCTTTGCCTGAGATATTGATGCTCATGTCTTGTGGGGTGATCAGAAGTTCCATAAATATTGCATGACAAGTTCCGGAATATGGTCTATGATGCATTCTTTTCTTAGGATGAACGGTATAAAGAGCTGACTGAGGAAGGAGCGTGGGAGGTGTCAGCGTCATGGCATATGCAAGTTTAATCAAGCGGAGATAACAGAACTTCAAATAATTCCAGAGCTGCAAGGAAAACTCAATTATCAAATCTAACAGAAATCATATACTAGCAGTTTTCCGTTTCAGACATTTCCAGTTGCTGTTTGATTAAACAATGCCTGGAACGACTCCAGTAAGTTCCTGCTCAACTCTCTCCTCCTCCAACCCCCAACCCTCCAAATATAATGACAGTAATCCTCTTCAACATAGACATTTGTTTCATAATTGTATATTGCATGCACTTAGTGGCTCCTAGAATTTGAAGGTTATGGATTCTAAACTTGCCATTGAACTCATAGCTCGTCTTAATTATTGATCGAAATTAAATTTTTATACATATTTTATGAATTTCCTAATTTAAATACAGGGTCTAAGCAAAAGCTACTGGGTTCATCCGAACTCGGTAGCTAATGCTCTTGCTCTGCTTCTGCATGCACTCTAGTTGCTTCCTAAAGTCTTTTGCAAAATTGTGATTCACACAACTTATGCTCCTGTACCTTAAGGAATAGTTTGATTTCGCCTTACTCGCAGAGCTACTTATACCTAGTTATCTGTGCAGTTGTTTTCATTATGAGGTTCAAGACGTGTTTTGGCCCCTAGCACTGGTTGACAACCTGATTTATCGTGACCATGTAGTTCTTGTCCATGTTAAGCTGATATGGGAGGAACTAAAGAAAGCTGAGTGCATGAGTTTGAGGCTGTGTTTGCTTGTAACTTGTAAGTTACTACCTGTCTACAGCGATTGTGCACTGACTCAGGTGTTGTACGTGCAGAAACCTGATCATGCTCTACTTGCAATAGGGGGCATGTGAAATCCTCGTGTTATCTATGTAGCTGCAGGTTATGCGTGGAGATAGGAAGTATAAATAAATGTTAGGCATTGGGGAAAAAGCGTTATATGTGCCTTCGAAACCAGTCTTTCGAGAGTTTTAACTAGTGTTGAGCCAAGTTTTATATATTGCTCGTATGGAAAACAGTCCTTTTATGTGCTCAAAGATAAAATCAAATATTGAAAGGAAATGTTCATTGATCTTTCTAAATTCTTACTTTATTTTATTCTGTTTGCTATTTCGTTTCAAGGAGATGTCCTCATCTTATTGTATTCATCTTAGGGACAAATTCCATTCTCTTTTTCCCTCTCCATTTTATGTAACAAGAAGAAAACTGGATTCGTAACGCAATGGTGTGAATAATAAAGTATCTCCCCATTTTTGTGTATATTCGGATAACTACAACTACTTACGCCTAAATTTCGAACAAGTTGGGATCGGCTATATGAATTCACTCTGACTATATTGCTCCATTTAAGCTCATCTCAGACCAAACAAATGAAAAATAAAAAAACATAGTGCAAGGAATTCTCTATAATTTCTACTGGTATATAAAACTTTGACAAAAATAAAACTCTTAGAAAGTATAAGAGTTAAAGCGCACTTATAAACATTGCTAAAATATATTCTCAACAATTGGTTTTGCCTATATACATCCTTTCTTCCATTGTGCCCTATTTTACGAGTCTGCATTGATTCCAAGAGATTGTAAGTTTTCTTATGCAACTTTTTTTCATGTGATTTTTGGCTTATCTTATCCCCTATTAACACTTTCACGCATCATGGTTTCAAACCTATGGACCGGTGCATTTAGAGATCGATACAATGTATGATAGAACCATCTCAAGTAATTTCTCATTTAGTTTTAGTTGTATACACTTCTTGCGCTTTCCGTCAAATGCGATCATTTTTAATATCCATCTTAGCATCCAATTTCTGCAACACTCATTGTGTGAATGTGCTAAGACCATATCAACATAACAATATCGATCTTATAACTACTTTTCACTTTTGATATGCATCCTTTCTATCACATAAAACTCATTAGCACTCCTCCATTCAAACATCTTATCCTAAATATTTAAATTGTTTGCATTTAGGCAATTCAATCTTGTCTAATCTCACTTCATCGTGGCTCTTCTTATGCCGACCAAACTCGTAATACATATGTTCAATCTTTATTCTGGCTATCCTAAAACTAATATGATCTAGAGTGCCCTCCACTTCAATCTTTTAGCTGACTCCCTCGTTGGTTTAATCAAATAGCCAACAAATAACATATATCATGGGATCTTATAAATTAGTGCATTAATAACAAGAGTAAATAAGTGCGGGCTTAATATCTATTCTGGTGTAAACCCACACAGAGAAACTCCTAATTACCTCCTACCATGATTCTTAGACAAATAAAATGGCTCATTTACCTTTTTATGATATTTATATCTTAAATAATATAAATTCTTTCTTGTTCAACACCAACTAAAGAATTTTTCTTGACCCTCTATTGGTACAACCAAAAAGGAATAGTAAGCAAGTCTCTAAGAAACCAATGAAGAGAATGGTTTCTGAACAAGTAGAATAGAGAAGCGAAAGAAGATTGACTTTATTTTCATAACCCCTAACTGCTACAATCCATACCCTATATACCCTGTATCCAATCGGTTAATTGCTTTAACAAACTAATACCAGACTGACCTTCCACTTAACCGACTAACTAATCTGTTATTAGCAATATGGTAATTGACAACCATATCCTTTACTTATTACATCAGTGACGAAAATACCCTCTTGTATAAAATGAATATAACATCTATCTTATGATTTCTCTCGATGCAAAAGATTATTTACAAGTATACATCTGATAACACCTCTAGAATGTCCAACCACTTTTTATTTAAATAGCATAAAATCTTAAACTGTAGGTCGCCTGTGTAATCAGCGACCTAATTTTTTTCTTTTATTTGTTTATTAAATTGCAGATTGTTTCGACGGTAGAATGACCTGTTCTTTTTAAACAAACAAATTACGGATTTTTTAAACTTTAAGTCGCCCCACCGACCTACCAGAAAATATTTCCATCGTACATATGTATAATTATAGTAGGTTAGTATTGTATACAACTTTGCTTTCAAATTTTTTGCCCTTTCTAAAAATATTACCATCATTTCGATATCAAGGACTTTTTTGTCATTCTTTACAAGACAAACAAAAACCCTCATCCTTCACAGTAAAGGCGCCTAAGCAACATTTTTCTTTCTAAAGCTCTCCACCGGCGAATTCCCTCCCTATTTCTTATTTTCGGTCACTGTTCACCTCTATTTCTTTTTCCGGCGACTCCTCCTTTCGGTTAGCAGTTGTACACATTTTACTTTTCCAGTATTTATCCTTAAAACAAACCAAAAATGAGAAGGACTTAAGAATTTCTACTACAATATTTTCACCAGTAACTAAAGGGCCAGATCAATATGGTCAAGGTATAAGAGGATTCTTTCTGAATGGCCTATCTTCTCTCTCGGTGCGCGTTAGCTTAACCTGCGCCTACCATGGGTAAGAGAGCTCGTATTCCATCTCAGAAAGTGTTAATGGCGAAGGAGGCAGCTGCTTCACAGAGTAATGCTCAACGAGGAATCAAAGGAAAGGTAGCAACAACTGAAAATTCTGGAAGTAAACAATCGAACCCTAATTCCAATGAAACAGTACCAAAAATACCGGAAAACGGGAAACTCAAGCAAATTGAAGCAATTCAAATATGGAATGAGATCCAACAAGCATCCATGAGCAGTAATCCAACAGTGCATGTGACTAATGGAAGGAGATCATGGGCAGATGAGGTTGAAGAGAAGAAAAGCTCAGTGTGGGATAACTTTGATATAGCAAAAGTATCGAATGCTGGGTATAAATTAGAGTATGTACAACCTAAATCAACAGGTGAGTCTACTTTTGTTGAAATTGAACTAGACGATATTAGTACAGAAATTGATTACTGGGGAAATGTTGTCATCTGCTATTTACTTGGGGCTCATCCTCCGTTTGCTGTGAATCAAGGTTACACACAGAGGCTGTGGGGTAAACATGGTATATATAGGATAGCAATGTTAAAAAAATAGGGTTATTGTTGTACGATTTGATACAGCAATGGAAAAACAAGAGGTAATTGAAAGTGGCATCTATCATTTTGACAACAAACCATTCATTGTCAAAGCTTGGACACCTGATTTGGAGTTAACCTGTGAGGAGCTCCTTACAGTATCAATTTGCATCAAATTGCCAGCTTTGGACTTCAAATATTGTAGTCCAAAAGGATTAAGTAAGGAATTCTGGTTGGTAAATCACTGATGGTTGACCAGAATACAGAGAAGAGGATTGGTTTGAATTTTGCTCGACTGTTAGTGGAGGTTGAAATGGATGCTAAACTATCTAATGTGGTGATGTCTAGGAATGAGAAGGGCAAGCTAATAGAGCAAAGGGTTAGTTATGATTGGAAGCCAATTCTGTGTACCCATTGCTTAAAGTATGGGCATGAAGAGGGCGTATGCAGACTAAAGAAGAAAGCGCCTAAAAATGAACAAAGGAACAAGGATTAAATAACAGACACTCAGGTGGAGAAGCAAGGTCAAGTGCAAATTGAGAAGAGCCATGAAGCTCAGAAAACCAATTCAAATGCCATAAGGAGTAACACAGTGCAAATAACTCTAGGAAGAACACAATAATATGTAGCTAAGGAGCAGGTGGTAGCAAAGGAAAAAAATGCAGAACTAGGTTGGCAAACACCTAATAAGTATGGCAAAACTGTGACAAGGCAGAAGGAACAAATGGAGAAGTCCAACTCATTCCAGAGTCTTAATAAGCAGGAAGCTCTAAACTGTCCAAGGAGGGGAGAAGGAAGCAGTGTGGGTGATCCAAATATCCCTCATAATGGGGATGGTTAGTCTACTAAGTTGGAATGTTAGGGGGCTTAATGCCCCTAATAAGCAAAAGGAGATAAAGCTCTTTTGCAATGAGGAAAGAGTAGGCTTGATAGGCCTGCTGGAAAAAAAAGTTAAAAAAGAAAGGATGGACCAACTAGTCGACAAGATGTTTGCTGGATGGAAGTTTGTAACAAATCTTGATTGTTGTTACAATGGTAGAATCTGGGTCACCTGGAGACTAGATTATTACCAGATTATACCTAGAAGAAATATAGCTAAATTAATAACCTATGAAGTACTGTATGTTTCTCTTCAACTATCATTTGAAATAACCTATGTGTATGCCTTTAATACAAAAGAGGAGAGGAAGAAATTGTGGGAAGATTTAATTACTCATAGTAGAGGATGCAGTAAACCATGGATGGTACTGGGTGATTTTAACTCAGTACTGAATGCAGAGGATAGAATAGGAGGGAATGAAGTGACATGGGCTGAAGTGGTGGATTTCTATAACTGTGTAGTGGAGTGTGGTTTGATGGAACTACCTGCACAAGGAAATAGATACACTTGGAGTGATAAACGTGAAGAACACAGAATTTTTTCTAAAATTGATTGGATTTTTATTAATGAGCAATGGTTTGATACCATGCCAGAATGCAATGTAAGATTCTTGACTGAGGGGGTAAGTGATCACTGTCCTGTAAAGGTGACTTTTGTGAATGAGATGCAAAGAAGTAAGAGATCCTTTCAATTTTGCAATGTGTGGATTCAACACCCACAATTCATGAACATAGTTAATGAGGGTTGGAATTACAGTGTTGAATGGTGCAAAATGTTTACAGTAGTGAGGAGATTAAAAATGCTAAAGAAGAGATTGAAAGTCTTAAACAACCAAGTATATCATAACATAGTGGCTGAAGCAAATAAGGACAGGAACACACTCAAACAGGCTCAAGTTCAACTGCAGAGATGTCCTACAAGCCTAGAGTATCAACAAGCTGAAGTCAATGCCTACCAAAAGTTTAGGCAATCCTCGTACCTAGCTGAAGTGTATTTGCAGCAAAGGAGTAAAGCAACATGGATTAGATTGGGAGATGACAACACTAAATATTTCTACTCGGTAATCAAGGACAGGAAACTGAAGCAGGCTACTACTCAGCTCAAAGACAGCTCTGGTCATTGGCAAATAGATTCTGATACAATTGTTGGTATGTTTGTTGACTACTATGAAGATCTACTAGGGAGGAAAGCAATAGAAAGAGTGCAAGCTTTTGGCAGTATAATCAGGAATGAGAATATGTTATCAGAGTCTCAGCAACATGAGATACTGCGACCTTTTTCTGAAAGAGAAGTCAAGCAGGCCATGTTTCAGATTGACAACAACAAAAGTCCTGGACCTGATGGATTTGGGAGTGGATTTTACAAAGCAGCCTGGCCAATTGTTGGAAGAGACATCACTGAAGCAGTTCTAGAATTCTTTCAAAATGGAAAGATGCTCAGACAAATAAATTCTACTAACATTTCCTTGATACCTAAAGAGGAAGTTCCAGAAAATGCAGCTCAATACAGGCCTATTTCCTGCTCTAATGTTCTATACAAGTGTATATCTAAAATGCTCTGTACCAGGTTGAAGCCAGCAATCAATCATATCGTAGCAGATAACTAGTCAGCTTTTGTACAAGGAAGGTCAATGATGCATAATGTTTTGATCTGCCATGACTTACTAAGGCTCTACAATAGGAAGACAACTCCTAGATGCTTAATGAAAATAGACCTCAGAAAGGCATATGACATGATAAGCTGGGAGTTTTTGGACGAAGCTTTAAGAGGATATGGATTTCCTAAGAAATTCATTCATTGGATCATGGTATGTGTGTCTACTACTATGTTCACAGTCAAAGTTAATGGTGAAGGTCATGGGTATTTTGCTGGAAAGAGAGGATTGAGGCAGGGAGATCACATTTCTCCCCTACTATTTGTTCTAGTAATAGAGTACCTGTCCAGAACCTTAAAGACAATCAGTAGATTACCTGACTTCAGCTTTCATCCAATGTGCAAAGAGATCAAGCTGACACACCTCATATTTGCAGATGATTTGATGATATTCTGCAAAGGTAATGTTAGCTCAGTTAATACGGTAATGGAAGCCCTTGATCACTTCAGTAAAGTATCTGGTTTGATAGCCAATATGGAGAAATCTAGCATCTTTGTAGCTGGGGTTGATGAAGGTATCAAGGACTAATTGCTGGAAAGAATGAGATTTACTCTTGAAACTTTTCCTATCAGATATTTAGAATTGCCTTTATCTCCAAGGAAATGGAATAAGATGGATTGTCAAATGTTGATTGGGAAGATCATTCACAGAATCAATGTTACCTATTCTAAGCAACTGTCTTATGCAGGAAGACTTCAAGTAGTAAATGTCGTGCTCTTCTCTATGCATAGCTTCTGGGGGAATGTCTTTATTTTACCAGAAAATGTGGTAAAAGGAGTAGATAGGCTAGGTAGGGAGTATCTGTGGGGTCAAAATAAGGGGCAGAAGAAAGTGGCATTGGTTGCATGGGAAAAGGAGTGCTGTCCAAAGAAATTAGGGGGTTTAAATATCAAAGGGTGCAAAGAATGAAATGTAGCCTCAGTAACTACTATGGCAACTGGTATTGAATAAGGAATCCCTATGGGTAAGGTGGGTGCATGGAGTATAAATGAAAGCAGATCATGACATATGGGCACATACTCCTCCTATAGATAGTAGTTGGTTTTGGAGGAAGCTAAACTCACTCAAAGAATTGATGAAGGAATGGTACTCCCATGGCAGATATGTTCTAACCTCAGGAGGGAGATATTCAATTACTAATAGCTATCTTGCTATAGTTGGCCAACAACAGAACTTAGAGATTGCAGACTTAATTTGGACAGTTGTAGCACAGCCTAAACACAGGTTTATTGGTTGGCTTGCAATGCTAGGGAGACTGCTAACTAAAGACAGATTGATTGGGATGCAATTACAGGTTGATAATATAAAGTGTAATTTGTGTAATGAGGACAAAATGGAAACAAAGGACCACTTGTTTGTAGAATGCAGCTGGATCAATGCAGTAAGACAATAAATTAACCTGTAATTAGGACAGGCAGTGCCGGTTACAAGCATCAAGAAAATGCTGGAAATGATCAAACGAAAGCACTGGAAACAATTCAAGAAGGAGGTGGTAGCGGCAGCTAATGTAGCAGTGATAAGCACACTTAGAGAGCTAGAAATATAAAAAAGTTTTCAAGGAAGATTTGTAAATAGAACAGAGGTAGTTATACAAATTAAGAGGGAAGTTACAGAAAAGTTAGAATTACTTCAGAAGTCAAAGAAAGCACAAAAATTTAGGAGTTTAGTTCGACAAGTTCTTTGTAATTAGCTGAGTTTTTGTGTTGGAGGCCTAAAGCCTGTGGTCAGATTTAGGTGCTCTACAATTGTAATCATTTGTTGTTGTCAACAGTAATATTTACATTGTTACCAAAAAAAAAAAAAAAAAAAAAAAAAAAAAAAAAAAAAAAAAGGAAGATTCACCAGTGCTGTAAATTGCTCCTATCAATGGAGTAATGGTTTGATTTTTATATTAATTTTAATTTTTCATGTCTTTTATACTCCATAAAGCTTAAGAACAAATTCTAGGAAATATAAGTCATTCGCAACAAATATATAGGGAGAAGATTTCAGTATTTAACTTGTAGAAACTATCAAGAGAGGAGTAGTTGGATAGAAAGCAAAATTATAACAAAGAGAAATTAAAAGACTCATGCCCACCCAATTTGCAGTTGGCAGAGACGGGGGAGAGCAAAAGGTAAGAGAGAAATGGGGGAAATCAAATTGGGTAGAATGACAAAAACAATCCATTTCACTTATGCATCGATAAAATGATGTTAGGGGTATTTAAGAAAAATAAAAGATGTATACAATGCTAATCTACTACAATTATGCAGTACGTTAGTAAAATTTTATATATATAAAGCTACTAAACTTTTAATAAATATTAAATTTTAAACTCATAATGTTTAAATTAAGCCTTTGACTACTAAGATGTTCAACCCAAAACATAAGAAAATTAGATACTCTCAAATGTCAATTTAACTAATGTTCAAAGTTATATTAGATAAAATAAAACAATATTTTAAAATAAATATTTAGATAACTAAACAAAAAGTATTATAAGTTGAAGTTCTTGTCATTGTCATGTCAATATGGTAAAAAAAAACTTTTTGAAATATTAATCAAAGTTCATATAATTTATATCTCAAAAAACAAAAAGTATCACATAAATTAAGACTGAAAAAATTATATGATTATACAATCAGTTTAACCGTGAAATTCAAAATATTTTTACCACCTTCAACCCCTCCTAAAAAAGAAAAAGAGAGAACTTTATCCTAGAAAGTTAAATGAAACTCAAATAGTATCAAAACACGATAAGATTATTTTCTCAGACAATTATCATAATTAATAGGCTTTCTTTTCATGATTATTTTTATATTCAATTCAAAGTAATTCCAATTCTCCTTTCTTCCCAATTGATACCTCCGTTAAGCGAGCAAGTATTTCTAGAAGAATTAAAATATAAAGAAATAAATATACAAAAATTTTAATTTAGCGTTTACTATAAATAATAATTTTAATTTTATATATACAATAATGTAATTTTTCGGAGAACGAGATTCGAACTCCCTTGCGCCCTTAGTGAATATGTTTCCGTGGTAGATTTATCGGGTATAAATTCAAACTAATTTTGTGTGACTCTTGTAATATCTCTAAGTCTATGCTTTATCGCTCTTAATAAAGGGCAATTCGATGCATTAAACTTCTGCTATATGCGGGATCCGAAGAAAGAAATCATTCCTTTTTTTTCTTTTTCTTTTTCTGTGGGGATGGCTGTGGACTGTGGAGGGATTTAATGTGACTCTTTGAAGTAACTTTCAACGTAGGGCCTAAGAAATAGTGAAGGGGAAAAACGTGCCTATAGGGGTATTGCAACTTGTAGAAGCAAATGGTCCAGTTCCTCTTTCTGGACACTGTATCAACTATCTGAATTGTCAAAAGTTTACTTTGGGGTATTAAAAGCACAAAATAGTATTCTTTTGGTTGAAGAATATCCTTAAGTTATTGATAAATAGAGAAACCGAAAAAGACGTGCAACTTTGTAAGAGCAACCGCCCTAACTGTCGGTTTGAAATGGAATTAGAAGAGTGGACCAATGACCAACTAGATAATACTCTTACTTAGATATTATTCTCAAATAAATAACACCATCATCATTACGAATAATTAATCCATAATTAATTACTTATCGCTACTGACGGTTGCTCATTGACTCACAAAACCTTACTATTATTCGTATAGTTTAATTAATAGTTATTCAAATCCGTTTACTTCTGATTTATATTACTTTTTCAATTATAATCTTCTATGGTGCTAACCTTTTTGACGTAATTAATAGGAGACAATAGAATGTCTGACGGGGACAAAAGTTGACATTCAGTCGTGGAACTACACTTTGTTTATCCTTTAAAGACGGATAACAATTAATTTATACGCAGTTTTAAAAATACATAAGTTAATTTAATACAAGTGATCAATGACGCTAGATTAAGCAAATAGAAGACATAATAAATGGCCAAACCAATAATAAAGGTGATCCCGAACTCGGTTAATGGCCTAACGAGAAACCTGCCTTCGGTTCCGAGCTTGCACTTATGAGGAACTTATGAACAAAAATAAGAACTTTGAATAACTTTTAGAGACAGGGAGAATAGAAGTAATTGCCTTGGTGTGCGTGTTACAATGTCCCTAATAAATAATAAGCTTACTCTTTATATAGTAGGGGAGTTTTACCCTAAGTACAATCCTAAGAAAGGTAAAAATCTTCTGTTTCGCTAATCACTAATTTTCTACCGATACGGGCCGAGATTCACATCGTGATATTCGGTTGGACACAGACATCACGGCCCTTTGTTAGTCGTGTGTGATTGTTTGGTAATGCTCTCCGAAGTCTTGGGGCTCGAACGGGACCCGAAAAACGTGGTCCCGATACCCTCAAAGGCAAGTATTTTGCTCAAGCCCTCCGATACGAGGGGCTCCTCGCTCTGACTCCGATTCCTTACGATCACGTCCCTGCTCCGTTTGCCTCACCAAGAAATCGGGTTGCTCAATGGGCTCGATTTTACTTGTATACAGATAGTCTCCTCGTTTCTCGGAGAGTAGGCTTGCAGAAATGACGGGAAACGACAGATGACTCTAGTTCCTTCCTTCGTACGTTACGACGAGGGAGCCGAAACATCCCATCAATCGTGTTGTTCTGACTTCGGTGTCGCTCATCCGCAGGTTGCCCCCGAATGCGAAGCGTCAGTTATTTCCCTGTAAAAGCTTCCTCCCTTTGTTACGTTTCGACTAAATTATTATCTTCAAGCTTTCCAGCCATCTTAAAACCTTCATATCTTCATCCTTGGTCTTCAATTTCCATAATAATTTCCAGATTTTTACCCAGATTTTCTCTAAATCTTCATACTCTGTTCTTCATCTTCAAAACCCGTTTTTTCAAAACTTCGCATTCTTTCTTCAAAATTTCAAACCCTTTTCCATATAGCAATGGCCAAAACATCAAAATTCGTTCCTCAACAAGTTTCCTCTTCATCTTCTCAACCGGCTGTGGTACTGAAGCGATCGCCCCTGAAGTAGTCGCCCTCGAAACGGCTTCTCCCGATGTGGTAGCTAACGAATCGGCCCCGAGCCTCCCTTGAAAGCGTTCATCGCCGGGGGCTGGTCAACTGCAGACGACTTTAAAGTCGAAAAGCCTTCACGCAAACAGGACCGGGGCGAAACAGTCTCGAGGTACATATGCTTTGTGACTGAAGACGTTCTTCCCATAGTTCGGAAGGACTGCAATTGGGAGCACAATGACGAAGTAGTCCCTGGGCCCCAGGACGCCGTTACTACGCACGTGGAGGGGTACTTAAGTGTTTACACTTACCCCTTCACACTGGGCCCAGTGGACCCGATCGTTCTGTACTTTTGCAAGAGGTACGAGGTGTGCCTCGGACAAATCCATCTGTTGTGTAGGATCGTGATCCTCCTCCGCTACTTTTGAACAAGACCGAGTCTCGTCGATTCACGATCAGCCACCTACTTCGGTTATACAGTCCCCGAAGGTTCCGAGGGGGACTGATCAAGCTTACTCGCCGGGCCAGCAAGGCTCCTTTTTCGAGTATCGACGAAGACCAAGATCGGGGCTGGCAGGGACGCTTTGTCCGAGTGAAAACTGAAGGCATGATCCCCCCCAAATACATGTCATTCCCTGAGAAGTGGAATGCATCTCGTAAGCGCAATCTCCCGTTAAACCTCAAAATTCCTTTTCTTCAATGTCTTTCTTCTCATTCATGTTTGTGATTGTGCAGCCATCGCCCGTGTTCCGACTGCGGTTCCTCGGCTAAAGGAATGGATCGAGGGCATCTGTACCCAGATATCGTACTTTAAGCGCACACGAAGCGGACTCTCGAAGGGCCAATGGGAGGCCCGTTCTCATGGTAAGGCCTCTTTCTGAATAGCCAATACCACGTTTCTACCTTTTATTACACTAATTCCTCTTCCCTTTTGTTATTACAGGTTTTCCTAAGACCATCGAACTTAGGGGACGAGGATATGCCCTCGTCCGTTGATCCCTCCATTGCTGTCACGGAGAGAAAAAAGAAAAGGAAGAGAAAACCCTCGGGTTCCCCGTGCTCCAAGGTGAAAAAACCAAAGAAAAGGGTGCTCCGCAAGCCCAGGAGGGGCTCTAGTTCTTGGGCACCGGATTCAAACTCTCTTCTCCGGCTTAGGGACGAGCCGGAGGATGAACCTATTTTTGTTACCCATGGAACGACTTATCTCAGGGATTCAGAGGCATCCGAGGGAGAGACTCGTGAGTTCGACCCCTTTCCAACTCAAAAGACCGATGTGGATACCCGAGGTGAAACTCCCCAAGATGCCGGCTCTGCTCCAAAAGAAGCGCCCGGTGTAATTGAGATCTCGGGGACGCTCTCCTACACTGAGTCCATGCTCAATGAGGCCCAAGCAAGAAAAAAAAAAGTCCAATAAGGGGATCCATGGTGCGGACGATCCCCTTCGCTTTTTTTTTTTACGGTGTGGACTCGTCTGCTTTGGGAGACTTCTTCGGGCTGGGCGACCTAGAAGTTCCGAAAAAGGACACATCCTTAGAAGCTGGCGGGCCGAGCTCGAGCCTGAAGTTGATCAATCAGTTCGCTGCTCCGAGTATGGACCCCGATCATAAGAGATCGATTATACTGACCGTCCTAGAGGATGCCCGGGCTTTTTCTGCTCCTGTGGGGGTAGCTAGCTACCTCCGATGCCTGGCGACCGAGGAGGATTAGGCACAAATGAATGAGGTAAACGTGCCATGACTTTTCAATAAGGCGCAGCAGGCGCTGAACCAGGTAAGGCATCGTTTCTTTCTATCGATCTATTATTATCTATGTTTGATATTTCTCATATTTTTCGCTTTTTTGCAAGCCTCGGTACTTCACCACGAGAGTTTCCTTCGGTACCGAGTTGAGGTCAATAAACTCGCACTTGAGTCAAGGAGCTTACCCAAAAAGGGACATGTACAAGCTTCTTAACGAGCAACAAGAGGGGGTCTCTAAGAACCTCCAGGCCAAGCTAGATGCAGCTCAGAAAGAGGCATCAACCTTAAGGCAGGAGCATGCCGACTTGGTGGAAAAGGTAAAGGTTTTTGAAGTTAGTAACGAGGATCCGATCGCAGAGGCTAACAATAATACTTCGCAAGTCGAGCAAAAGATCGACCAGATCGACCAACTCCGCAAGGAGATTGACGAGATTCAAGAAATGGCGAACGGGTTGAAAAGTAAGATGGACCTGCTGCTCGGAGAAGGAGACCTCCCAGGCCAAGCTATCTTCGATGGAAGTTCAGCTTCGGGTGGCGAAGGAGTAGGCTGATACACGGGCGTAGCAAACTGAGGATCTCCGAGCACAACTGGGCTCGGCCATCGCTGAGCGGGATGCCCTTGGTATGGAGCTCGAAATAATGAGGTCCAGATTGGAGATAACCTCGGCCGATGCTGACGAGATGGTGGCCCAATACAAGGCCGATGTTGAAGCAGCCGAAGCCCGCCTGAAGACCACTGTTGAGTACGTGAGCGGCTATCCCGAAGGGAGACCCTCTAAGAAATTCATGTCCGAGGCTTCCACCTAGCTGCCGAGATGAAGGATGAAAAAAGACTTGAGGTCGAGGCCAAGAAGCTAGCTGACCCTCAAGGTGAAGAGGGCTCTGAAGAATCCGAAGTACCCGACGGTTCAAGTGATGAGTCGGGCTCCGGTGAAGATCAGGCGTAAATGCCTTAGGATTTTTTTTATTTTTTTATCTTGTACATATTTTTTGTTGAGGCCTTTTTGTTGGGCCTTTGTAAAGATATTTCGGAATATATAATATTTTCCCGTTTTGGCAATTTTCAAGTCTATTATCTTAGAATTTTTTTACAATTGCGAATATTTCTAATGCCTCAGCACAGAATCAAACGTAGTAATAAGTCATTATTCGGAGGTCCGAACAAAACCTGTCCTCGATGCAATTTTGCTCGAAACTTGTGAAAACTTGGAATGACCGAAAATTTTCCTAAGATGCTTGCTTAAGTGTTGTTAGTCTATGCCTTTGTCGAGGGTAACCTTTGAACATGTTTAGAATTTTTTGAAGGCCTTATGATTTTTATTATGGCTTCAGACGTCTCCGAACCGTTTTAAGGTGTCCGTATCCTTTCAGGTTTAGGTACTGCCTAATAGGTCTTGTGCCTCCGGGTTTCGATAACCCGAGCCGCCAAAACTTATTTCGGACGACAGACCCTGAGTAGGGGTAGCCCTTAAGGCTCGGATAGGGGTAGCCCTTGGGCTCGAAAGTCCCCGGGTAGGAATAGCCCTTAGGCTCGATACTTTTTAAGAAGCAAAAATGTATATTAGGAAGGTAGAAACTTTCCTTCATTTCTGAGTGTAACATACAAGATTTTAAGCGTGTAAAAGCTCGTCTTATGGCTAAGGTGTCCTACGTGGGCACGATTCGCTTGACTGTGTGGCCCTTACAATAAATCCTAACGACCTAGCCTAGACTGTTTAAGCATAAAGTTTCCTTCCTTCCTTTCTAAGAAGCTCGACCCGAGGGTGATGGCGCCCATTATTCGAGGTCGATCTTGAGAGGGCTCGGATACTGTTGAAGAGACCATTGAATCCGATTTAAAACCGATCTTTGATTCTAAATTAGCACGATTTACGGTTGCCTCATTAAAAACCTTGCTGGAAAACCCATTTGGGACAAAATCGGTTTAAGGGAAAAAGAGTGCAATGCGTTCTTTCAGATATAGTAGTCACATTCTCCTTTGGTTGTTGCTTGTAGGTGTTAGTCCGTTTTGTAATATTATTTTAAAAAAGGTGAATGAGGTCGTACCTTAGCAACATTACCCCTTTAAGTGCGTCACATTCCAGTTGTTCGGTATCTGTTCACCGTTTTCTGCCTCGAGCTTATACGAACCCTTGTTGGTAATCCCGATGACTCCACATGGTCCTTCCCAATTCGGTCCCAGCTTCCCTTCGTTCGGGTTCTGGGTGTTCAGTGTTACTTTTCTTAATACCAAATCCCTGATGTTGAAGTGTCGGAGGTTGACTCTTCGATTGTAATATCTTTTTATTTGCTATTTCTAGGCGGCCAACCGGACTAGGGTGGCCTCGCACCTCTTATCCAATAGTTCCAAGCTCGTGCTCATCGCCTCAACGTTTGATTCTTCGATCGTATATTGGAAACTGAGGCTCGATTCTCCCACCTCGACCGGTATTAGTGCATCGGCACTGTAGACCAACAAAAATGGAGTGGCCCCGATACTAGATTTTGAGGTCGTACAATATGCGCACAAGACTTCGGGCAGAATTTCCTTCCATTTTCCTTTGGCATCGGTTAACCTTTTCTTAAGGTTTTGAAGTATGGTCTTGTTCGTAGACTCCGCCTGTCCGTTCCCACTAGGGTGATAGGGAATTGATATGATCTTTTTGATCTTATGGTCCTCGAAAAATTTGCTTACCTTGTCGCCGATGAACTGCTTACCGTTATCAAACACTATCTCGGCCGGTATTCCAAACCGGCATATTATGTGGTCCCAAATAAAGTCGATGACTTCTTTTTCCTAGACCTTCTCGAACGCTTGAGCTTTGACCCACTTAGAAAAATAGTCAGTCATAAACAGTATAAATTGAGCCTTATCGGGTTCCTGTGACAGGGGACCGACAATGTCTATTCCCCATTTCATGAATGGCCAAGGTGACAGGACCGAATGTAGTAGCTCTATGAGTTGATGGATGATTGGTGCATGCCTCTGGCAGCCGTCGCATCTCCGTACAAAGTCCTTCGCATCTTTCTCCATGTCGATCAAGTAATAGCCGGCTCTGATTATCTTACGAACCAAAGATTCTTCCCTGGAATGATTTTCGCAGGTGCCTTTTTGAATTTCCCTCAAAACATATTTGGTGTCCCCCATCCCCAAGCATATGGCGAGTGGGCCATCAAACGTTCTTCTGAACAAAGTACCTTCGGATAGGCTAAACCTGGCCGCCTTCATGCGCAGAACTCTCGATTCTTTAGGATCCGAGGGCAGCTTCCAGTCTTCATGTAGTCTATATACCTGTTCCTCCAATACCAAGTTAAACTTGTGGAGTTTATTTCGGCATGGCTTCTTTCACTACTGATTTCATGAGCTGTACGACCGTTCTTGAGCTGAATTCGTCATCATCAACCGATGAACCCAAGTGAGCCAGAGCATTGGCTTTGCTATTTTGATCCCGGGGTACGTGATTTAAGGTCCATTCCTTGAATCGATGCAGCATTACCTGTAATTTGTCCAGGTACCTTCGCATTCGTTCCTCTTTCACTTCGAATGTCCCATTGACTTGATTTACTACCAGGAGGGAGTCGCACATAGCTTCGACCACTTCGGCCCCCAGGCTTTTATCCAATTCGAGACCTGCAATCATGGCCTCATACTCGGCCTCATTGTTAGTCAATTTCACAGTTCTAATAGATTTCCTAATTACATTACCCGTAGGCGGCTTCAACAAGATGCCAAGTCCGGACCCCTTTGGGTTTGAGGCAGCGTCCGGAAAGAGGGTCTAGATTCCCAAGGAAATCCCCGAGGTTAACAACAATTCCTTTTCGACTTCGGGCATTAAGACTAGCGTGAAGTTGGCCATGAAGTCTACCAAAATTTGAGATTTGATGGCAGTCCGGGATTGATATTCGATATCGTACCCGCTAATTTCTACGGTCTATTTGGCCAATCGGCTCGAGAGCTCGGGTTTGTGCATTATGCTCCTTAGTGGGTAAGAAGTTAGGACACATATGGGATGGCATTGAAAATATGGCTTTAACTTTCTGGAGGTGTTTAGCAAAGCGAGCGCTAATTTCTCTAGGTGAAGGTACCTCGTTTCGGCCTCGCCTAAAGTCCTGCTAACATAATAGATAGGAAATTGCGTACCTTCCTCTTCCCAGACTAAGACTCCACTTACCCCTATCTCGGATATCGCCAAGTATAGGTACACCTACTCGTTTGCCTTCGGAGTATAGAGCAAGGGTGGACTTGAAAGGTACCGTTTGAGTTCTTCCAGAGCTTACTGGCACTTCGGGATCCATGAAAAGTTATTCTTCTTCTTCAATAATGAGCAGAACCAATGGCTCTTATCGGAGGACCTCGATATGAACCAGCCCGGGGCGGTTATGCGCCGGTTAGCCTCTGAACGACATTAACATTGTCCACCACGGTGATATCTTCTATAGCTTTGATTTTGTCGGAATTGATCTTGATCCCTCGGTTGGACACCATGAATCCAAGGAACTTTCCGGATCCGACCCCGAATGCGCATTTCTTCGAGTTCAACTTCATATTGTATTTCTTCAGTATGTTGAAGGTTTACTGCAAATATTTCAAATGGTCCTCTGCTCACAGGGACCTAACTAACATGTCGTCAATGTAAACTTCCATTGATTTTCCTATTTGTTCTTCGAATATCCAGTTTACTAGGTGTTGATAAGTGGCACTGGTATTTTTTTAGTACGAACAACATTACGTTATAACAAAAGGTGCCGAATTTAGTGATAAAAGAAGTTTTTTCTTGATCGCTCGGGTCCATCCGAATTTGGTTGTACCCGGAATAGGCGTCGAGAAAGTTGAGTATCTCGTGTCCCACCGTTGCATCGATCATGCGATTGATGTTAGGCAAAGGAAAAGAATCCTTGGGGCACACCTTGTTCAAGTCTTTGTAATATGTGCACATTCTTAATTTATTTTCCTTTTTAGGCACTGCTACTACGTTAGCCAACCAATACGGGTACTTAACTTCCCGAATGGAACCTATTCTAAGGAGTTTAGATACCTCGTCCTTGATGAGCATGCTTGACTTTGGACTGAGGCCTCCTTTTCTATTTAACCGGGTGGAACTTTGGATCCAAGCTTAGCTTATGAGTGGTTACTTCTGGCGGGATCCCTGTCATATCCAGATGGGACCAAGCAAAACAATCCACGTTAGCTATAAGGAATTAATGAGTTTTTTCCTGACCTGGGGAGTTAACTCGTGCCAAGTATACCTTCCGATCGGGCAAGTGTTCGATCAATATGACTTGCTCCAGCTCCTCGACCGTCGATTTGGTGGCATCGAAATCATCAAGGGCGATGAACGACCTAGGAACTCTGTAATATCATCCTCGCCTGCTTCTTGCTTCTCCGGTTCGGTCAGGGCTGGTGTCGGTGATTGCTATTTAGTGTCTTTCTTCCTAACCGACTCCGGGTTCCTTAATGTCGAGAGCGCGTACTTCGGGATCACATCATCGACCGCGAACATTTCTTTTGCGGCAGGCTGTTCTCCGTAAACCGTCTTGATCCCTCCCGGTGTGGGGAACTTCAATACTTGGTGTAGTGTCGAGGGTATTGACCTTATATTGTGAATCCATGGCTTTCCAATAAAGCATTATATCCCATATCCCCTTCGATCACGTAGAACTTTGTCTGAATGGTTATGGCGGTGTTTACTGGTAGGGTTATCTCCCCTTTAGTAGTTTCACACGCCATGTTGAATCCGTTTAAAACCCGAACTGCAGGCACTACTTGGTCTTATAGACCAAGCTGCTCTACAACCTTCGATCTGATGATATTGATCGAGCTACCTGGATCAATTAACACGCTTAACTAGATTTTATTTATTAGTATAGATATTACCAGTGCATTGTTATACGGTTGCACGATGCCTTCAGCGTCCTCATCGTTGAAAGAAATGGTCCCCTCCGGCATGTAATCTTGGGTTCGTTTTTCCCTTGTGATGGACACTTAGTGCGCTTCAGCATTGGCCCCTGAGGGACGTCGACTCCACCAATGATCAAGTTAATGACGTGCTGAGGTTCCTCTTTCTCGGTCTGTTTGTTGGAGTCCTTATTCCTGAAGTGATTTTTGGCTCGATCACTCAGGAATTCCCGGAGGTGCCCAAATAACCGAGCCATTTCTTCTCTTAGTTGTCGGTAGTCTTCGGTCTTATGGCTGTGAGTTCCATGATAATTACACATCCGGTTGGGGTCTCTTTGCGCAGGACCGGACTATAATAACCAAGGCCACTTGGTATCTTTGATGTGTTCAATGGCAGATACGATGCTTGAAGTTGTATTCCAATAACCTCGGTGCCTCCCTGGCCCCGAGTGGCCTGTCGAAAACATTTTTGCTCATGAGTCCTCAGCTATTATGACCTCTATCGCTTCTCTTTTCATTCCCCGTAGGGTTGCGTCTGGATCTGCTGCCCCTTCGATCTCTATTATACGGTTGATACCGATCTTTGTTTGGTCTCAGTTCATGATCGACGACTCTTTTAGACTTGTCATTAGTTCTAATCCCAAAGGGGGCCCCGAGCTGATCATCCTCGACTCAGATTTTTTTTTATCGGTACCTGTTATGGACGTTAGCCCAAGCTACCGCCGTGGTACTCTATCAAGTTTTTGTTTTAGCTGCTGTGAAGCCAAGGAGAGATTGAGTCCTTGAGTGAATGCCTAAACAACCCAATCGTCCGCAACCGGAGGCAGGTCCATTTGTTCCATTTGAAACCTCGATGCGAATTCCCTGAGCATTTCGTTATCTCTTTGTTTCACTTTAAAGAGATCTAATTTTTTGTCTTGACCTTGATGGGCCCTGGAATGAGCTTTTACAATGGCATCTAAAAGCATAGCAAACGAATCAATAGAATCAGGGGGTAGGTTGTGATACCATATCATTGCTCCTTTAGACAGGGTTTCTCCGAACTTTTTTAGCAGAACTGACTCGATTTCGTCATCTTCTAAGTCATTTCCCTTGATGGCACACATGTAGGAGGTCACGTGTTCATTTGGATTCGTGGTCCCGTTATACTTTGGAATTTCGGGCATACGAGACTTCTTCGGGATTGGTTTCGATGCTACGCTCGGAGGGAAGGGATTTTGGACAAATTTTTTGGAATCCAAGCCTTTTAATATCGGGGTTGCTCCTGGTATTTGATCAACTCTGGAGTTATAGGTATCCAGTTTTTTGTCATTGGCTTCGATGTTTCAGGGTTGGTCCCGAGTTCAACTTCACCCAGCCTTTCTGTGGTTGATTCATTTCTTCGAGTATTTTTCCGGGATGGTTCGGGCTCAACTCTGCTAGGGGCGCGGCTTTAGTTCTGCAATTGGGCTATCGCCGCCTGTTGAGCTTGTAACATTGCGAAGATCACCCGTAAATTGATCCCATTGCCTTCGTCGTCGTGCGTACCCAGGGCTATTGATCGAGCTCCTCCGCGAATGCTGTTTTCGGGGTCGGTAGGCAAGTTTTCATCAATGGACACATGTGAGTTGGCATCGATTGGGTCCGCGATCGGCACTCCGTTGGGGTCAACAGGGGGCACCTGGTTACTGGGCACTATATTATTTTTCTCGCCATGGTGGCCAGACCCAGCATCAACGTTCAAGTGAACAGATTGAGTGTTTGACATTTTTAATTTGACCTGAAACTAATATCTCAAAGAACAAGCATAAAACAGAGTGCGTTATGGAAATTTGTATCAAATTACCACTATTATCCCTAGCCCCACGGTAGGCGCTATACTGTTTTCTCCTAAAAACGGATAATAATTGAATTTATACGCGGTTTTAAGGATATGTGGGTTGATTCAATACAAGTGATCAATGACGTTAGATTAAGCAAATAGAAGACGTAATAAATGGCCAAACCAATGATAAGGGTGATCCTGAGCTCGGTTAATGGCTTAATGAGGAACCTGCCTTCGGTTTCGAGCTTGCACTTATGAGGAACTTATGAACAAAAATAAGAACTTTGAATAACTTTTAGAGATAGAGAGAATAGAAGTAAATTGCCTTGGTGTGCGTGTTATAATGTCCCTAATGAATAATAAGCTTCCCCTTTATATAGTAGGGTAATTTTACCCTAAGTACAATCCTAAGATAAAGTAAAAATCTTCCGTTTCGCTAATCACTGATTTTCTATTGATACGGGCCGAGATTCACGACGTGATATCCAGTTGGACACGGACATCACGACCCTTTGTTAGTCATGTGCGATTGTTTGGTAATGCTATCCGAAGTCTTGGGGCTCGAACTGGACCCGGAAAACGTGGTCCCGATGCACTCGAGGGCAGGTGTTTTGCTCGAGCCTCCCGATACGAGGGGCTCCTCGCTCTGACTCCGATTCCTTACGATCACGTCCCTGCTCCGTTTGCTTCACGGGGAAACCGGGGTGCTCAGTGGGCTCGATTTTACCCGTATACACACTTATTGTGACATAATTAAGAGAAATTATAAGAAGTTAAATGGATAAATAGTAGAAGAAAATCTTCGTAGAATTACAATATTTTTGACCTTTTAATTATATTAAAAAAAGGAACTTACGACTAAGTCCATGCTACTCGAGAAAATGATAGAAATGGTCCCCTATGTTTAGAGGTAGGTTTAAAGTAATCGCTTGAATATACTCTTGAGCAATTTTGGTCTTTTAAGTTTGTTAAAGATGAACAGTTTTGGTCTTTAGTAAATTAGATATAACAAAAGTTATGGACAACAAAATTAACAGGAACTCACCTTGAGGGTGGATTTTTTTGCAGTTTATGTTATTTTTGGTATCTGATGCAAAATATTTTAGGTGCCAATTCCATTAGTATTTTTTATATACTGCTATTGTCTGGTGAACTTATAGGACTAAAGGCTCAGGAATATATTTAAGAGACTATATAAATTTACGCTAAACATAAGGGACCATTTTTGTGAAAAATCATTAGAAAAACGTTCTACCAGCCATAAATGAAAAGAAAAGTCTAAAATAAGAAAGGAGGAAAAAAAATACTCCTTTTCCCAAAAAAGGAGAAATGTGAAAAATCAGAGACCAAAAGCTAGCAATCTTGAGATCCAGTTGACGACAAGCATACGTCTGCACACGCACTTGGAAGTTGGAATCTCAATAATTTAGTTGAATTCAGATCAAAAGTCATAACTCACACACCAATAACTTTTTTCCCCAAAAAGAATCAATACTTATAAAACATCCAATATAAAAATCATGCAAGCGCAACTCTTTCCTCAAATTTTGTAACAATTGATCCAAAAAAAAAGACCGAGAAAATGGCATATCTTGGCTCATTGAAGCAAAGCTTTGTTGAAACAAATAAAGAAAGATTATTACTACCCAGAAAAGGGTATTCAGAATTGGGAGTAGGTGGTGGTGCATCTTTCACAGGAAATGAGAACTTTCTGGAACGTTTACGCTTTCGACTTACTGAGTTTTGTAACGATGTCAAAAGAGCTGCAGCCAAAGCAGTTAAAATGGGTAGAAGTGATCCTAGGAAAATTATATTTTCTGCTAAAGTGGGTTTTGCTCTTGCACTTGTTTCGATCCTTATTTTCTTCAAAGAACCCTTGCCTTACATTGGTAAACACTCTATTTGGGCAATTCTCACTGTTGTCGTCGTGTTTGAATTCAGTATAGGTATGTAAAATTTTCGTTTTTTTTATGTGCCTCTGGTTTGCAGTTTTATTATGTTTTTATTGCTAATTTTGGAATTTATCAAATGTGTAGGTGCGACGCTCAGTAAAGGATTTAACAGGGCATTGGGGACCTTTTCTGCTGGAGGATTAGCGTTGGGCATTGCTGAATTGTCTCTTATGGCTGGAAAATGCCAAGAGATTGTGATTGTCATCAGCGTATTTATTGCAGGTTTGGTTTCTATTTTGGTGTTTAGTATATTATGGAACCGAAATTGGACCAATTTCGTATATTATGGACCAATTTCGGTTTGATATTTCCGAATTCAGTATGGTATTTGGTTTAAGGTTTTAGAATTTTCTTGTTCTTTAACTTTTTAAAAAAAATATCGAAATACACAATGCCGAAATACATACTTACATAGACAATACGCATATAGCATTAGATTATAACAATAGTATAAAAGGCACAATTTGAGAAGCTTGCTAGTGTGAAGGAACTGTATAAATGTTGCCATAATTTCTTTATGTGTCTTTTTAATCAATCAAGTTACAATTTCTGTAGTCTGTACTGAGTGCAGCAGTGCATTTGTTTACCTTTGGCTGAAAGGAAAATAGCGGACAGGTCATAAGTTACAGGACATATTAGTGATGCTTGATTCATATTATCAGTGTCTACCCCGCATCAAATTTGAGAAATGGAGGATTGTGGTGAACTGTGTGCTTTGAAGTTACGTTTATAGTTCAAAGTATACGCTGAAGCGAACTTTATCAATAAACATTTCCCTGATACATATTTGGTGAAGATTTCTTATGGTTTCTTTCGGTTTTCCCATTGACCCGCCCCTTAAAAACAAAAAAGAAAGTTATAATTCTTTATCCAAGCCGAATACAAACCAAAGTTACTGAACTGAATAAACCGAAATCGAAAAGACAACTTGGGTCATACCGAACCGAATGCCGAATAGCATTTTAAGGAATCGAATATTGA
This sequence comes from Nicotiana obtusifolia, assembly GCA_002018475.1. Classification (NCBI taxonomy): domain Eukaryota; kingdom Viridiplantae; phylum Streptophyta; class Magnoliopsida; order Solanales; family Solanaceae; genus Nicotiana; species Nicotiana obtusifolia. Next base: position 23,316 of record MCJB01039942.1, on the reverse strand, counting down.
AAATATCGAACCGAAATATTTCAAAACCGTACCAAACCGACCAATGAACAACCCTAGTTAGAAGGATTTCAGAACAAGGAAAGATATATAGAGAGCCTTGCAGACTGGTAACCGGGTGACATGAGCTGTAACTGGAGAACAAAAGGAAGAAGTCCAAGGATGTGACCTCAAATTTCCCCAAAATAAGCTCCTATATTAGTGACACCTAAAACACCAAAGAAGCAACTACAGCTTCAACTTTCACTGTGTAGATCAAAGCATAATTCTCCACTCTTGAATTGAGTGAACCTACTGATATATATATATATATATATGCCCCTCGGCTTCCAACTTTAGTAAAAGAAAAATAAATCATTTCAGTACCCTTGACAGAATGCTTAGGTTCAATATCTTACTGAAGAACATTGCATAAATTTGGATTTGAAGACAATCACACATTTACAATGGTCCAAGTGAAGGAAATGTTTTTTAGTTTTCCTCACCTCTACGTAACTTGTGCATCAACGTCACAGCAACAATCACCATCTTTCTTTTGTACCTTGTATAAGGGTTAAATGGGCCATTGACGGAAAGAGTTTGCTTGGCTACTACATGAGACAAAAGCTAGTAAAACCAATTATTACATATGTTCCAAGGTTTATACATATATGATATCTTGATCTTCAATCACTCCCGCTCGTTACCATAACTGCTCTCTCCCTCTCTTTATCCTTTTTTGGGGTGGAAATATGTGTGTATATATATTTCCGGGGAAGTTCACTTTTATACTACTCTAATCATCACATTTTCCTCTTTCATTCAGGATTTTGTGCGACTTATTTGAAACTGTATCCAGCAATGAAGCAATATGAATATGGATTCCGAGTCTTCTTATTGACATATTGTATAGTGCTAGTATCGGGGACTTCAGATTTCGTGCAGACTGCTGTTTCTCGATTGTTGCTAATTGGGGTTGGAGCTACTGTCTGTTTGCTTATAAATGTCTGCATCTACCCCATTTGGGCTGGTGAAGATTTGCACAAGTTGGTAGCGAAAAATTTTAAGGGTGTCGCTACTTCTTTGGAAGGTGAAGATTCTTTAATCTCTTATCTTTAGATTGTCGTTGGACATGACCTAGACATGCTATGCTCAGCTGATATCTGCAATGTTTCTTAGGTTGTGTCAATGACTATTTGCAATGTCTTGAATATGAAAGGATACCATCAAAAATTCTTCTTTACCAGGCATCCGATGATCCTGTCTACAATGGTTATAGGACTGCTGTAGAGTCCACCAACCAAGAAGATTCTCTGGTAAACCTATGTTGCTATTGATGCTTAACCTAAATATGTGGCATTTCCTCCATTCCAAATTGAATGGCCTATTCTGCACTATATTGTATTAAAGTCTGAAAGTGTTTGTTCAACATTAAATGGTGTGGAGGCTGGTAACGTTGTGTATTAAAGAAATTGAAAAATAAAGGTAGCACACATGTGACTTATAGTGGAGCTTTACGTTATTTTGGATGGAAAGAGAAAAAAAAATTTATGTGGACATTCATGTGGGCTTGGTGGAACATCACCTATTTTCTTGGGTTGCTAATTTTGGTAATCCTGGTTCAGTTAGGTTTTGCTGTGTGGGAACCCCCTCATGGCCGTTACAGAATGCTCAATTATCCTTGGGGTGAATATGTTAAAGTCAGCGGTGCACTGAGGCATTGTGCTTTCATGGTCATGGCTATGCATGGCTGTATTCTTTCAGAAATACAGGTACAACTTTTTCTAATTTTTCTTCCTGACTTAGCCTAAAGCAATGTGCAGCACAGATTTTTTTTTTTCCCCATAAATTTGAAGCCTATCTCACATCTACCACTTTTTCTTTCTTCGTTTTTACTTTGATATGGAACTAGGCAGCTTATGAATAATGAATAGAATTATTTTAGATGTATAGGAGAGAAGTACTTTAAGTAATCAGCATACTAGACCTATAAAGTTCCATATAACCAAGATTAGGGAATAGTAAATACATAGGAACTATGCTTAAGTTAGTATCTGTCAAGGGGATTTTAACTCTTTCTCTTGGTCAAACATGAAAGAGGCACGCAGAAGTATTTATTGTAATTTTTTACCAGATGAAAATTAAACTGATTCGTCTGTACCAAATATTCACATTGTTGCCATGTCTCATTTGTTAACTAACCTATTTGGGGCTAAGAACTCAACCATGGAACTGCATTTCCAGCCTGCTATTTCGTAAATTATTCAGAGTTTACTCCAGTTTTTATAATTTTACAGCATAGTCAAATATCGACCATAAGTTTTTTCGTGCCATTCATAATGATTAAAGCCATGCCACTGGATGTTCAATAAATAAGTTAAAAAATTACTTGCTACCATAGAAGCCCATCTCAGATACATGTATCACTCGAGGTGCACATAAAACTTGAAGTTAGTCAACGCTTAGGTTGGACCTCTTTAAGAGGGAGCACTAGCTGGAATATAAATAGAGTCTTTTTCCTCTTAAGGTGGAAGAAAAAAAGAAAATGTAGGGGACGGATAGAATCACTACACTATCACGGCCAACTATACCAAATCCTTAATTTAAGGATAATAGAATTACACAAATGGTAATAAGTAAGTTACTTTATTTGAATCTTGGGCAGATAGAGGGAATCGAACCCGCAAAGCAACGTGATACGTAAACATTAAAAAGAAGATATGAATGAATGTTTTAGTGACGAGGAATAATAAATTAGAAATTTAGCATAAGAATACCAGTCACTCAAAACTGAGAACTACATCTTGACATCCAAACTAGAAATTTAAAATGGTTGAACTTTTTTCTTACATTACATATATAATTTTTCTTTTTTCTTCATTAGCACCTTTCTTCACTAAAGCCAATGCTTAATTGTACTTAATGCCTCATGGTCATTGGAGCTTTTCGCCTTAGATAACTTTGGTTATCAATTCGGTTATCATTTCTAAATGCCAGCTTAACTGAGTACCCTTGCATTTTGGCTGTAACTTTCCCTTCTTTTATTGCTTATGCAATTTTTCTTTTTTGCAAATAACCTATCCTAAAAATGTTGAGATGATTTTTGTCCACTAGTAGCATCCTTTTGCTAGCCAAACAGTTTGAAGGCAGCTTCTGAAGAAGCATTTATACACAAAATCTATTAATGTCAGCTTTAACATAGGTAACTTGACACAAAATTTCTTCTAGCATATGGTGGCAGTTCACCTAGTGCTCCGGTCTTGAAGGAGTTTTGCATTATTTAATGTTACTTCAGACAAATAAAATGTTCTCTTCAAAGATATCAAACTGAAGTTATCTTGTAAACAATTTCTAGGTTATCTACTTAATAGACATACCATATATTTTTATATCCATTGAGATATCTTTTCCTCTTAATGAACTAAAAATACAAGAATCCTTGCCTGGTAATTAGTGACAGATAGCTGCATAAAATGTATGACGGGAAACTGATCTTGGAGCTATTATTGCCTGTTTGCACTTGTTATGATACTGTCCTTCATTACTAAATCAAAAAGATTAAGAATTTATGCTTTAGGGGTTGAGTGGTCACTGCTTCATGCAAATTTTCTTCTTGTAGGCAGCATCTGAGTTGAGGCAGATTTTTAGGAAGCAGATTCAGAGAGTTGGGACTGAAGGAGCTAAAGTGATACGGCTGCTCGGGGAGAAAGTAGAAAAGATGGAGAAACTAAGCCCTGGAGATCCTCTCGAAGAAGTTCATGAGGCTGCTGAGAATCTTCAACTGTTGATTGACCAGAAATCTTATCTTTTAGTTAATGCAGAGAATTGGGAAAGTTCAAAAAGACCTAAGAAGTTTGAAGATCCTGAACGCATTCAAGAACTAAAGGACAATGAACCTAAACCCATGCTAATAAACTCTCTTAGTGAAGCGACTCTTCATCTAAGGTCTGCCCACACATTGAAGCACATGGATACTCTTAATCCAAATGTAAGCGTCAACTTTTCTACTTCACAATGGGGTACCTCAGAAGATGTGTTCAAGCAGCAGACGATGTGGCCTTCGCGGCTTTCAGTTCTTGGAGATGTGATTTTGAATGAACGTGAAGTACGGACATTTGAAAGTGCTAGTACATTGTCACTGGCAACATTTACTTCCTTGCTGATCGAGTTTGTTGCAAGGCTTCAGAATCTTGTAAATGCATTTCAAGAGCTCAGTGAGAAGGCAAAATTTACGGAATGCAGCTGATAGAAAAGAGGCAGCTGCTCTTTGAGGCAGGTTATTTAACTGTTCCTGCTTTTAAGTTGAGGGGACCTTCTTTCTGCTGTCCAGTGTCACAGTGCTTTATTGCTCTACTGACAATAAAGAAGATGTTATCGACCAGAAACTAGGTTCTGGCTTGGAATGAAAACTATTCTTATGAAGTCGAAGATGTTTTGAGATGATTATATACTATATTAAGTTTTGTGTAGTCAAGGAATTGGTTTCTGTTCTGCAGCATGTTTTCAGAGCCTGTAGGAGCTGTGAATCCAAGAGAAAAAGATTTCCTTACCCAAAAGATTATGTATCTTTCTGTACATTAAATTTTTTACTTGTTTCCAATGAAGCTGCAAAGCATTGAAGTTTTTTAAAGTACATTAGCTGGATAATATGGCCTTCTCATAATATGCTGAGTGCATCCCTAGAAAATTCTTTGAGAATGACTTGCATGAAATGTTAAATAATTTGCCAAGTGGTTGAAGTTTCCAGTCTAATCTTCCTCATTATTAAAAGTCATTGTGATTTTAAACATTAAAACAGGATGAGAAAGAAATTACCTTCATACATAATATTAATGTGTAACTTTCATGTGAATTATTAAGCTCCAGCTTCTCTGTTCAGTCTCCTTGTGTTCTATTACTAACATGTTCCTTCTTTTTCTCAGAAGAATTTTTAAGTCTGCTTTTAAAACCTGTAGTAGCAGCTTCTTTATTTTGCCAATACTTTTACCGTTTACACTATCGTTTATTACCCCGGGAGCTATGAACAAACTCTTACGCAATGCGATCACTCATGTGGTGAAAACTTATTTTCTACCATGAACAAAACAGAGATCACTGTCATTTTCTGGTTAGTAACAAGTGGTTCAGCATACATCTATAAACTTGGTTTGAAAACCTGTAGCCATGTGCTACCAGCATTCCAAGAATGAAAAGTAGTAGTTGTCTACAAACTCCAATAATCTACTGTACAAACTCAAGTGGGTACATAGATACAAGATATAGATATTAGTCTTAAGCAAATACAGGGAGATCTCGTGATTAATCATCAACTAAAACTGATAATGCGAACGTCATATTGTGGTCCTAAATGCCATTTTTGTTTAGCATTCCCAAGTGTTTCTTGCCTCCAAGTTTGACAACATTCTATCAATTAGTATCCCATCTGTCCATCTGACATCATCTAAGAACATTTTTTTTCTTCTATTCTATCCCACATGTGAAGGGGAGCCGTGAAAACCTCTCGCAGAAATGCAGAGTAAGGCTGCGTACAATAGACCTTTGTGGTCCGACCCTTCCCCCGATCCTGCACATAGCGGGAGCTTAGTGCAGTGGGCTGTCCCCCCCCC